>JBBPTO010000181.1:0-43157 GCA_038094155.1 Pulveroboletus cf. aberrans | reverse complement strand
TGACCAACCCCCTTCATAGGAAATCCTTTCATACCCCTTGTGTACCACCGCCTCAAGTGGAAGATTCCTCTGACACTTCTGATCAAGAAGCTGCTACTCCTGTCACGTCATCCAGTGCACCTTTGAGACCACCTCTAGTCACTCCCATTGTACCTTCAGAACTGCCACCTGCTGTCCACCACCGCATCGCTTTACAAAGCACCCCCCTTGCCTCTGCCTCCATGTCTTCTTTGAAACCTGTTGAACTTTGCCTTGCTAGGCCCAAGGCCTATGATGGGAAACCCTCCAAAGCCATCTCATGGCTTACCTCTGCCCATTCATACATGCTCGTCAACAAAGACATCTACAACACCAATCATAAGAAGATCGGCTTCCTCCTTTTCTATATGAGCCAAGGCCCTGCCAAGTTATGGGCTGAGTTCAAGTGTCATGCTGCCCTTGAAACTGATGACTTCGGTTCCCTCAAGGATTTCATCAAGGAGTTCAAAGCCACCTTCGATCGAGGCAACACTGAGCAGGCCACTCTATCCTGGCTTACCACCACCCACATCGAGAAGATGACCCAACTTGATGACTACATCATTAAATTCCTTCTCCATGTCAGGAAGGCCAGTTTTATCTATTCCCCACTCACTGCTGATGCTGCCACCCACCGTACTCTGATTCAGTTCTTCTGGGTTGGGATTCCAGTTGCTCTTATGCATAGGATCAACTCTATGGATACCATACTCAGCACCATCAAGAAATGAATCGTCCAGTCCTCCCACTTCAAGGCACAGTGGAACAAGGGAGACGCCATTGCCAAGCAACACTGTGGAACCTCGTCTATCCAGACTCATCAGTATACTACCAAACTGGCCTCCAGACCTTCCTGCGACCCTGATGCCATGGACATTGACATTGTCCACATCCCTAAATTGACTCCCCAGGAACGACAACATTGCCGAAAGGAGAACCTTTGCTTCCACTGCCAAAAGAAGAGACATGGATCCCTTTCTTGCCCCACCTTCCCTTCCACTCCCACGCCACAAGTCAAGAAAGTGACTAAAGCCAAGATTTCTGAGATCCCTGAGGATCTTCCAAGGCTTCAAGAGATAGAGGATGATGACGATGAAGAGCCAAGGAAAACCACCATAGGAAGGGTTGAAATGATGGATTTTTGAAATGGGAAGTTACCACGATGCATGACTTCCCCTCTTCTTCATTTAGTGCCAATGTAACTGTAAACGCTAAGGACAAGCAATCAATAAGGATTCCCATTCAACTCATTGACCCCTCACACTCAATGAAAGCCATCAACACCTTCGCCATCATAGACAGCGGTGCAGACATCAACTGCATTGACTGGGGCTTTGTTCATAAACATTGCCTACCCACCACTCATCTAACCATGCCCATTCCCCTTCATAATGCAGATGCTTTCATCAATCAAGGAGGGTCTGTACATTTCACTTGCACTCTATTCTCCAACATTGGAGGAATAGCCCAACATTCTGAGTTCTACGTCATGAACTGCAGAAACTCCAATGTCCTTCTTGGCATGCCTTGGTTAACCAAGATGAACCCAGTTATCAACTGGACCACCCATACCCTGGATGTCCCCGAATCTAAGGATGAATCGAAGGCTCTATATGAGACCTTCTTCTCTAACACCAAGCACCACTATGATCATATCAATCACAGTGCCCCTCGACCCCCTCATTATCATATGATCCATGAGATCTATGATGGATGCCTCTGGGACTACTGGAACAGAGCTACAGAAACTGACTTCACTGTTGCTCATGTCCAGGACTACCATTATCAACATGGAATGTCCACCAACTGTCTTCACAAGGCTGGGAGATACTATGTCCCCAACTTCAACATCATCACCTGAGTCAGTACTGCCACCAAGCTCGCTGCCACTGCCTCACCTGAAAAGGCTTCCATTGTCCTTCCAAAGGAATATAAGGACTTCAAGGAAGTCTTCTTCAAGGAAGCCACTGACCATGTACCACCCTTGCAACCCTATGATCACAAAATCAACTTTGATGATACCTTCATCCCTAAGATAGGGAAAATCTATCCCTTATTGTTATGGCTGACCCGGGAGGGGCAGGCGTAGAACCAGTGGGACTGCAGTCTTTAAACCGTGGACGAGGTGGCGACGGAGCTTGACGATTGCAAGACGTCTACAAGGAGCCTACCTACTAGCGAGGTTCGGCGACAAGGGTTGCTACCGAGCTAATGGCGGCTGAGGACTTCCAAGTTAATGGTGGATAAGGGAGTCTGCCTATGATTGAGGACAGACAACAAGGACTACCGAGTTAATGGTGGTAACTCCCGTGTGAGTGGTCATGACGAGGAGACCTCGGGTATGAGGTCGACGATGGAGACTTCCCGATTAAGGGTTGTCGACGGTATCGCGGAGAGGAGACAATGTATTCCCAAGGTGGTACAAAGGATGAGATAAGAACTGGTAAGACTAGACTAAGGAGCATAGGTGCGACGAAGCGGGTTTATATATGTAAAGGACTTCAGGGCAGGCATAGAATGTGAAGGAATATGATGGAAGGAATCGCTGACTGAGCAAGTGAGATAAGAGCACGTGAGGTGCGATAGGAACGGACGGTGAGTCATAGTATCATAGTCAGTGATGAAAAGAAATGAACGTCCAAGTTGGGACTTATACCCATGTGTATGTAAGCGATAAGTCCAAGGGAAAAGCGTAGTCCGGGATAAAACGTAACACTTATCCCCTGACGAGTGCACAGCTATGGAAGATTTCCTTGAGGAAAACCTCAAAGCCGGAAAGATCTGTCCTTCGAACTCACCCCAAGCCTCACCCTTCTTCTTTGTCAAAAAGAAGGATGGGAAACTCCGCCCCTGCCAAGACTACTGCTACGTCAATGAGCATACTGTTCGTGATGCTTACCCCCTTCCCCTCATCTCCAACCTCATAGACAAGCTTAAAGATGCAAAGGTCTTCACTAAGTTCGACGTCCACTGGGGCTACAACAATGTCTGTATCAAAGACAGTCACCAGTGGAAGGCTGCCTTTATCACCCACAAAGGCCTCTTCAAACCCACCATCATGTTCTTTGGTTTGTCCAACTCCCCCGCTACATTCCAACATTTTATGAATGATTCATTCCGCGATATGATCGCTGAGGGCTGGCTTGTCATTTACATGGATGACCTTCTGATTGCTTCCCCCAATGAAACCACCCACACTGAACGTACCTGCCATGTCCTGGAACATATGAAGGAATTGGACCTTCACTTGAAACTGGAGAAATGTACCTTTGCTGCCACCGAGGTCGAGTACCTTGGTCTCATTGTCAAACCTGGTCAGATCACCATGGACCCTGTCAAGCTTAATGGGATTGCATCCTGGCCTGTCCCTGTTACACCTAAGGAGGTATGATCCTTCTTGGGTTTTGCCAATTTCTACTGTCGGTTCATCTCCAACTACTCCTCTGTCACTTGCCCTCTTCTTGATCTCACCAAGAAGAACCTCACCTGGAACTGGACCCCAGAGTATGACATGGCCTTCCATCATCTGAAGGACTTATTCTTATCCAAACCTGTCCTTCAGCTCCCTGATCCCACTCGTCCTTTTGCCATTGCCACCGATGCTTCCAAGTATGTGACCAGTGCCATCCTCCTCCAGACTAATAACAATGGTGATTGACACCCCTGTTCTTACAGGTCCTTCTCGTTCTCCCCAGCAGAAAGGAACTACAATATCTATGATCAGGAGCTCCTTGCCATCCTCCATGCCCTCAAGAATTGGTGTCAATACCTCCATGGTGCATCCTTCCCCATTCAGGTCTTCACGAACCATAAAAACCTCATGTACTTCCACACCATGCAAAACTTAAACCACCGTCAAGCCAGATGGCTCCTTGACCTTGGAGATTATGATCTCAAACTTCACCATATCCCTGGGAAACTCCTCGCTGCTCCCGACACCTTGTCACATCATCCCGATTTCTACCCTACCTCTGACCCTGACAACGAGTCCACTACACTCCTCCCACCATCGATGTTCATTCAACTTATTGACAACTCTCTCACTTTTTTCATTGAGGATGCCTCCAAGTCAGATCCCCTCATCCTTAAAACCCTCCAATCCATTGCAAACGATGTCCCCTCAAACCTCCGTGCCTGTCTCTCTGACTGGCAACACTGCAATGGCATGCTTCTTTACAAAGATTGCATCTACGTTCCCACCAAAGACCTTCAACAGAAAGTGCTTCTCCATTGCCACAATCACGAGTCCACCAGTCACCCCGGTGTAAAACAGCAAAAGGACTCTGAAGTGTAGTCCTCTGCAAGAAATATGGATGCAAGTGTAGATCTCGACCCCAAGGGGATTGCAAAGAAAGGAAAAAGGACTGGAAAGGCTCACTAATTGTTCACAGGACACTGGAAAACTCAAGTCTGGCTTCCCCCCGTTCGGTAGGGCTAGGAAACCAACTATATTTGTAGGACTTGAAGGGGACTTGTAGGAAAATGTAAGAAAAGGCTTAGGAAACCGGACTTAGAGGCTTAGGAATGGTGGTGGTTACTTGCACACTGTCTAGAAACTAAGTCCTAGGTACAAAAAGCTAATCTGGGCATACCTGAATGAAGTACAGTAAAGAAAACATGAAAAGGACAAAAATCTGACCAAACCCAGAGGGCAGGAATGGTTCCCGAGGCGTGGGAACCTGGGTCCGGACTATCGGATTAAAAACTGGCCTTCAGACTTCAACTAGCTTGACTTGGATTGAGACAAACAGCAGCGGAATAGTCTCGGGTTTGGTAGGAGCACAGGATAGGGGCTATCGGACTGCAGGAAAACTCTGGATATCACTGTAGGGAACTCCAGTTTCCTACATCCGCAGGGGACTTAGATCTGATGTCCTCATCAGCATTGTATGGCCGGAATGAATGAAGGCTGAGACTCGGGTCCAGAGGGAACAGAGTGGGTAATGCAGAATGAGCTGTGTGGGCTGGGGCATAAAACGAGTGTGTTGACAGGCTTGGGTTCCGGGTCTGCATTGTGGCTGTGCACCCTCCCCAACACACAACATGTCAACTCAGGCTTTGGCACATGGGTTGGAATGGTCTCGAAGGCTGAAATGTGGTGGGAATTGGTGGTAGGCTGGTGTCAGAGTCCTTCTCCAAGCATCTCCTCTCTTGCTTAGGGTGAAACTGATTGCATCCATGCTGTCCATGTCTTGTGTCTGAGAAACTGATTGAAGTCTAAGGTCAAAACTCAAGGAAAGGAACAGTAAGTGTATGCTAATTGATTAGGAAATGAAGAAAATGATCGGAATGGCTCCCTGCAGGGGACTTAGCTTCAAACTCGACTTGGGAAAACTGAAAATGAAGGGAACTGAGATCCGGCCTCTGGGTAACTCTGGACTGTCTTTCTACACCTTTCTCTTCCTCTTCTTCTTCATCCTGTAACAAAAGGAAGGGCATGGTATCTCGGCATGCGAATGAAAGTGAAAATGTATGTATCTGATAGAAGGGACTGTGTTTCCGGTGTCAAAAATATGAATCCGGAGCGTGGGAAAGTCGGGTCCGGTATCCGGTAAGGTAGTCCGGGGCGTGGGAAAGCGGTAAAATGATCGGGTTTGTGAACTATCTACTTGGCTTTGGTTTTTCTGTTGAAAGGAAGGAATTATTATCGTAGTTTGACTGTCTTTTCTGAGTGATGGTGTGTAAGTATGTCTCCAGATGAAAACCAGGGTGAAACAGAGGTCTCTGGTCGATACCCGGGGTAAAACAGAGGAGGAGAAACCTATCGTAATGAGCAGTGTTGTTTTCTATGATGTCGGAATCGGAAGGTCAGGTATTGGTGTACTCGGGAAATGTGTCTTCATCGTCTGGCTTGTCAACTTCTATTCCTACTGATGGTACCCAGGCTTCTTTGGCAGGTCTACAGTTTCGGGCATTTGAAAGTCCTGGTCTCGGGAGATTTTCTTCATCTGGTCTTTCGTCCTCTACTCCTCCTACTATGTCCTGAATGCTAGGGAACCAATATATCGACCTTAAACAAGTATTACTGAGAAGAAAAAGAAGTGTCCGGAGTGTGGGAAGCGGAGTCAGGTGTCAGGTTGACTGGGTCTGGATCGCAGGAAAAGCTATGTGTGGGGTGAAAACGGATGTCTGAATAACGGAAAGGAAAGTGCAATGGTGGGATAGACATAGAGAGAACTTACCGATACTTAGGACTACAACTTTGACTACAAAAATGAAAAATGTCAGGGAATGAAGCCGGGTCCGATGCGCGGGAAACCGGGTCCGGATCGCGGGAACAAAGGTCTGATGTGTCAGAAAGGGTCTTCGGATGCAAAAACGCGAAAATAGCCACTTGCAAGGCTTCTGAAATGTCTTGAAGGTGGGATCCTGGGGGGAACAAAATAAACCGACTGTCCTCAGGAGGATCTCTACATGGGGAACTCGGGTGAAAGGTGGGTAGGTCCGGGTCCGGATCGCAGGAACTACAGTATGAAGGAAAGAATGGAGAAACCGGGTACTAAAAACTGAGCAAAACCACTTAAACAGGTTCTCTGATGTCTGGACTAGGGGATGTAGGACAGAATGGCAAGAAAGAAAGAATCTCTTGGGTACAGGGGTCCGGGTCCGGAGCGTGGGAAACCGGGTTGCAGAGGCGGTAACAAATATCTTGTAGGCAAAAAGAAGGGCAATACCATCAATGAGGCTGCAAAATGTGGCATGGTGGAAAAGGAAGACAATAGGGAACAGGAAGAAAAGAGGATGGAGGTTTCGAAGCATAGGAAATCGGGTCCGGAGTGCGGGAAATCGGGTCGGAAGCGCGGGAACTGGCGGTTCTGCAGGAAATGACTCGGATTCTATAGAAACTTGTGGGTCAGTAATGGGGACACAATTTATGGGTACTTTGGGTGCGTTTGACGGCTCTGGGTCTGCAGGGTAAGTAGGATGAAGGGTTTGAATCGCAGGAAACCGGGTCCGATGCGTGGGAAACCGGGTCCGGAGCGCGGGAACCGGCGGTTCTGTGGGAAATGACTCGGATTCTAGAGAAACTTGTGGGTTAGTAATGGCAGCATGATTTGTGAGTACTTCAGATGTATCTGGTGGCTCTGGGTCAACCGAGTGATCAGGATGAAGGCTCTGGAGTGTAGGACACCGGGTCCGGGGCGCGGGAAACCGGGTCGGAAGCGCGGGAACCGGCGGATCTGCAAGAATTGACTCGGATGCTGTGGAAACTGACGGTTCAGTAATGGGAACATGACTTGTGGGTACTTCGGATATGTCTAGTGGCTCTGGATGCACAGTGTTTACCACAATCTCTGTCTTGGGCCCGAAGTGTAAAACTGGCTCTAGATCTGCAAATGGTGCGGACTCCGGCCGGATTGCAGTCGGAATGGACAGAACAGGGCTTGGATTGACTGAAACTGTGGCCGGGTTGGCTGAAAACAGTGTTGGAGGTCTCGGGTATGATATAACAGGCTCCGGAATGGACAGGATTGGCTCGGGTTGTGGCAGGACTTCACAGAATGTTGCAGGAGCGGTCCGGGCTTTGATGATATGGGGTCTAGGACCTAAAAGAAAGAAGCGGGCGGCATCAGCAACCTCCGACATCGGGTAGGACTCATCAGGATGGATGTCTGAGCGGATAATGGCAAGCCGGTGAAGAATCCGGTCTCGGAGACTCTGTGGGAAGCCACTGAGGTAGATCATGTCATAATCATACTCAGCTAGGCGCTTCCGGGAAAGGAGCTGCGCTGAAATCCGGATATAGCTGCGGTGATACTCTCCAAATGTCTCCGGGCTCGTCATAGGCTTCGTTTGGGTTTCCTGAGCTAAGGCATATAAATCAGCACATTGGTAGTGTTGATTACCTTCACATCCTGGGTAGTAGTCAATCACAGCCGCTTGAAAGGCCTCCCAATCATTTCCGGACGCTTCGGGTACTGTTTCCCATAACTCGGCTTCCTCGAGATTGGCATATCGGATAGCGGCCTTGATTTTTTGACTTCCTGAGAGGTTGGCATTGACTCCGAGACACTCGATGTCATCTAGAAAGCGTGGGAGTTCAGTGATTACCTTACCGCTGAAATAGGGGGCATCAGGGGATCCTCGGAATGGCAGGAATGCCATGGGTTACGACAGGACTACACTGGGTTTGATGGCGGGATCAGTCGTTGCTAGTCAACGAAGGCTGTGGGTGATGTCAGATTAGGGTCGGATAGTGTCCGGGTCCGGATCTGGAAATGTGGCTGTGCAAGCGCGGCTGTTCCGGGGCTAATTGTGCACTTGCCGGTCTCGGATCTGTCGGGTTTAGATGGCAATTACTAGGAATGGAGGGAAATACTTCGGAATAGGTTCGAATTGGTCTGTGGCACTGTCGGAATGTCTTCGGGTGGCTTAAAACTCTAAAAACTAGGGCTTGGAAACGTCAGTGCAGACAAATTTCTTGGAAATAGATGTCGGAATGAAAGTTTTCGAGCACTGCTCGCTGGGGACTGAGCCTAGGGAAGTCCTCAGGTGCTCTCTTGAATCCCCTCGCGGTAGGCTCCAGTTGTGAAACAGCAAAAGGACTCCGGAGTGTAGTCCTATGCAAGAAATAGGGGTGCGAGTGTATATCTCGACCCAAGGGGATTGCAAAGAGAGGAAAGGAAAAAGAAGAGGATGTTAGGAATGGCTCACTAAATGTCCACAGGACACTGGAAAACTTGAGTCTGGCTTCCCCCTGTTCGGTAGGGCTAGGAAACCAACTATATGGGCTGGACTTGAAGGGAACTTGAAGGGAAATGTAGGGAAAAGGCTAGGGAACCGGACTTAGAGGCTTAGGAATGATGGTGGTGAATTGCACACTGTCTAGGAACTAATTCCTAGGTACAAAAAGCTAATCTGGGCATACCCAAACGAAGTACAGTAAAGGAAACATAAAAAGGATGAAAACCCAACCGATTCCGGAGCACAGGAACACCGGGTCTGGTTGTGCAGGAACTTGGGTCCGGACATCGGACTCAAAACTAACCTTCGGACTTCAACTGGCTTGACTCGGGTTGGGACGAACAGCAGCGGAATGTTCTCAGGATTGGAAGGAGCGCAGGATAGGGGCTATTGGACCGCGGGAAAACACCGGATATCACTGTAGGGAACTCCGGTTTCCTACAACGCCATGGAACTGGCCGCCCTCCCGCCACCAGACCCCCCCGGACCAGACGTAACACCTTCGGACGATCCACTCTGGTCCCTCCACCTAGACGATCTGCTTCCCCTCGCCATTGGCCATCTGATGGAGACAAGGAATATACTGCAGAAGGAATGGCCAACATGACGGGCTCTCTAGGAGGTGGACGATACCTCGATTTTTAGTCCTTCATCGCAGTCTCGGACATAATAAGGGGGTAATGTTACCATCAGGCCCCTTTTCTCCTTATTGCTTACATACGCATGGGTAACAGTCCCAATTAGGACGTTCTTTTCTTTTCATCGTTGACTACTATACCTTGACTTATCGTCCGACTTCCATTGCATTCTATGCGATTCCGCTTGCTTCGTCAGTGACTCCACCCCTACGTATATAAACTTGTTTTTCCTGTACTCGTATCCCTAAGCTAGACCTCCCCTTCGTGTACCTCAATACACTGGGTCTCAGCCTCTTCATCCCAGTCCCTCACCCAGGGAACCCTCTGTTCTTTGAGACCTCGTAGCGCTCCTGAGGCTATGCTGTTCTAAGAAAACTTCTAGTTCACCCCGAGGCTATTGCCCTCGGAGGAAGTCTTCTCTTCAACGATTGATTGTAGAAATAGAACAAGTTGAAAGCCCTTGTTCTCCTAGAACCTTTGAAACTCGTCCTCATGGAATGCCTCGCCACGTTCTCCTTCATCCTAGTTCCCAGTAAAGACCCGCCTCGAAGGGCTGTGCCTATATCTACCCGAGGTAGTTGTAACACCATGTCTGAAGCATTAGGAGCTCTTCTAGATCAACTACCAAGGAGTCCTGTAAGCCCTGCAGTTGCATTCCCTTGATTCTCTACCTGCAATTCCCCTGGGATAAACCAATCATTCCTTCACTTTCTTTCTTTGTATTACTGACCTGCTAGTTTCCTATCTGGAGACATATAGCAGTCTAGGTCAGTCAACCTCTCTTCAGCACACTTGTGTTTCCAGCAATGTGAAGTCGATCAAGCTGTGTTTGTCAAATGAACTCCCACATCTCTCATCATCATAGTTGTGCACATGGATGACTGCACCATTGCAGCCTCCTCCACCCCCCTTGTCACTCAACTCAAATCACAGCTATGTGAACACATTGAAATTACCAACCTCGGTGAACTCCATTGGCTCCTCAGCATAAAGATAACTCAGAGTCAAGAAGATTATACAATCTACCTTTTGCAGTGCTCCTACCTCAACTTCATCATCTGCCATTTCGGTTTCAATGAGCTCAAACTGGTCTCCATGCCAATGGAGCCACAAGTCCAATTAACCATGCAGCAGTCGCTGTTGACCAGTGCTGAGTATGCCACCATGCAGCACATCCCGTACCGCGAAGCTGTTGGTTCACTGATGTACACTGCACTCAGTATGTGCCCAGACATTTCCTATGCTGTCACTACTGTCTTCCACATCTCTAGTAACCCTGGAATGCTGCATTGGGATGCAGTATGCCACATCTATCACTATCTGAAAGGCATGAGGGACTTACAGTTGACATATGGAGGTGTCAAAAGGCCGCTGGAAGGATATACAGATGCTGACAGGAGCATGGCCAAGGACAGGAAGGCCATCTCAGGCTACACCTTCCTTATCGATGGTGGGGCCATTTCCTGGAGCTCAAAAAGGCAAGAGATCATTTCACTTTTAATGACCGAAAGTGAATATGTCACCACCACCCACACTGTGAAAGAGGCACTCTGGCTTCACTCCCTCATCTCCAAACTTTTTGCATCACTTGACACCCCCATCACACTCTTCTCAGACAACCAATCAGCAATTGCCCTTGCAAAGGACCATTAATACCATGTGCACACAAAGCACATTGACATTGACATTCACTTCATTCACTGGATCACTGATGACAGCAAACTTTGTCTCATCTTTTGCCCTACCAACAACATGGTCACTGATATGCTGACAAAGGCATTGCCCTCGCCAAAGGTCAATCATTTCGCCACCAAACTCAGACTGTGTGCAGCTTGAGGGGGAGTGTTGGATTTTCACAAGCATGTGCACAGCCATGCATGTTATTTTGCTTCCATATGTTAATTCGTTCTCTCTCTCTTTTGCCTCATGACTACACAGCCACCAGCATGAGTCAATCACTGGCTCAAGTCTTTTGTTCTAGGCTACAATACATATGTTTTATCTCATGCTTGGGCTGGTCTGTGACCCAGCACACCCTTGTCTGTGCACCTTTGTTTGTGCCTAGAGGCCCTGAGCCTCTAGGGTATTTAGACTCACTACTTACTATCATCAGCCCCTCGGTCCATTGTCCTATCACACGTGACTGAGGTGATGTTAAGACCGGATCTCCTCCGCTCAAACTCTGGTTGGAGATCGGAGGTCAAGGGGGTCGAATGGCCAGAGATGGCCGGAGGTTCGGAGGATCGCGTCCGGAGGGGTGAAGACTTGGCACAGGACTTATGTGTCGTGCCCTTGCACTGTCATGGTCTTCTTGGTCGGAGATGCATCGGAGAGAAACCGGAGAAGATGAGAGAAGTGGTCTAAGGTGATATTCAGGCTAAGATATCTACATACAGAAGTCGGAGTATATATACGTCGGAGCGACTGCGGATTAGTAATGGAGGGCTATGTAGATAAGTAAGACGGAGGTCAGAGAGTCATATGCCGGAGCTGTGCTCCAGGCCAGAATGAGCCGGAGCTGTGCTACACAGTGTCGGAGGGATCAGAGGGGCGAAGCTAAACTAAATACAGAACAAGGGGAGTACATAAGGATATCTATGATTAGTCCGGAGTTTCGGAGGTTAGGAGTTGGTGAGATGTCACCGAAGGTATTAGCGGAGTTGTTCTGGAGGTCGGAGTTGACTCGGTTGCACGGGATATGACAGGTGAGCACATTACTTACATCTATACAACCTAGTTGAGATTTATGATATGTAGTTGTTTTCATCTTGACAGGTAATAAAACCTAGTCTGTTGTCCTATTGCGCATGACTGAGTTGTTTTTGTCTCAACAAAATGAAACTGCACAATTTGACTCACCCGAGTACAGCTGATACATATTGATACAATGCTGATATCTAGAGCTGGTAGATGCTGGTATATCATTCAAGCCTATTTTGCCATTATGTCATATCTGGAGTGGCATATGCTCTGATTGGAGAATGCATCCACCCTTGCCACATTCATATATGAATATATCCTCTATCAATGGAGTCCTGTTTCTGAGCTCATCACTGATAACAGCCCTGCTTTTGTGCATCCTTGTGATCTTCTAGCTGAATGACACCAGATCCAGCACATTTAAATGATTTCATACAACTCTGAAGCCAATCACCTAACATGCAAGATTGCAAAGTGCAATTCCCATGTCCAGACTGAACAGGTTAAACAAAAAAGACTTGAACAAGTTGGCAGAAAAACAGGATTGAAAGGTAGAGGACCTTGAAGAAGGATCACCAGACAATAAAGACCATCCTGCAGCCAACTATGAATGGTGACAATACTCCTGCATGAACGCCAATATATATGTATAGTCTGTGTTATGATCAGGCCCTTTTTCCTTATCACTTACATATGCATGGGTATGAGTCCCAATATGGACATTCTGTTCTTTTCATCACTGACAACAATACAATTACTCACCATCTGCTTCCATCACATTCCATGCAATTCCATTTACTTCATCAGCAACTCCATCATCACCTGTATAAACCTCGTCATCCAGTACTAGTAGTTCCCAAGCTAGACCTCCACTTCATGTACCTCACTACACTGGTCTTTTTTCCATACCTAGTTCCTCATCTTAGTCCCTCATCAGGAACATTCTTGCTCTTTGAGACTTTGTAGCGCTCTAGAGGCTACACTGTTTTAAGGGAACCTCTTGTCACACAGAGATGATAGATCTTTGAGAAGTCTTCTCTTCAACATCTGATTGTTGAGAAAGGACAAGCAGAAAGCCTTGTTCTTCCAGAACCTTAATGCTTTGTCCTTGAAGAATGGCTTGCCCCACTCTCCTTCATCCTTGCCACTCTAGACCCTCTTTAGGGGCTATGCCTATCCTCCACCCGAGGTAGTCATAACAGTCTGTACTATACATTTCTTCTCTCTGTTCTACCTCAGAATTCAATCAGACACCTTTGTTTCATGCTGGCTTTTAACTGAAGATCTGACTTATCTGAGTTTCACACTGATCAAGAATAAAAGAAAAACATAAAAGCCAAGGAGAAAAAAAAAGCTCAGTACTATAGGTTCTCTTCAAAAAACAGTAAAGAAACCCACAATGCACACATACTATAGAGTTCTAATCATTCCTGGATACTTACCAGACTCATGTTTCGTGTTCTGAACTGATTTTTATTTCTTCTGTGCAGCAGAATACCATGCCTGTTCCTATATATTGAAAAGACAGAGGAAGGAAGACAGAGGAAGCAGGTCATCAAAAAAGAAAATCATTGAGTTTCCTGAACATTCTGTAATGTTTTCCTTTATTTTCTCTGTCATTCAACTTAGGCACAAAGTAAAGTCCCCTGTGGATTCTGCTTTTGCTGCACTGCAGAACATTTTCCCTGCTTGCAAAGTATATAATTCTTACTAAGCATCTTACCCCACAGACACCAGACTCCAACTGATTGAATACTGTCAAGCTATCCAGATCAGACATCAGACACAGACATGCACTTGGATTGAATGGCAGTGGATTCACAGATACAAGTACACAAAAGAAGAGGGTGAAGATCTACTGTCCAACCATAGCCTGGGCAGCCATGATTTCAAATTTCTGCTCCTTCGATCTCAGCACTGTGCTACCATCTCCAACTTGAGCAATGGGACTTAAGCCTCCAGTTCCACAAACTGAAGCATCAGGTCCTGAAGTCCTCAATGCAGGACAGTCACTGTTCTCAACAGAGGCTCCTGTACCCTCACCTTTCCCTTACCTTTCATTAGGATCTGCTCTGGGTCATCATCAGAAACTTCATTGATCTCTTTGTCAATCAAATAAGGTGGAATCTGAGGTGCTACAACCAGGGTCAGTACTAGAAAAAGGCTCAAGTCAGTTCACTTGGTGGAAACAGGCCTCACTAGCTATTTCTTCTCTTTCACTTCCACCACCTGTTGTGCCTTCATTTTCTGCATGTACTCACTGCACCCCTTTGCATTGCTGTATGCCTTGCACATGACACCCTTCCACTTAGCAATACATGGGATCTGCTTGTTTTTGAAAAACTAACATAGGTCTGTGTAGCAATATCCTTCATTGCACTTCATGCTTAATTCTTCTGCAAACTTCATCTTTCTCCTCTGTATCTTTACAGGAGCACTGAAAATAATTGAGATTAGCCAAGAATGACCACATATCTTGCAAGCAGAAAAAATAACCCCATTGAAATTGCCACTTTTAGTGGACTTGCTTATCAGCATAGAAGCCTCAAATGGGCTCCAAGTTGGTACATTGGGTGCCAGAGAGGGCAACTTGATCAGATCAGTTTCAATTTTATCAACCTTCATTGCAATAGTGGATGGACTAGATTAGAGGCCAGCACTTGCAATCCCATGCATGCTCCAGCCTTTCATGGATTTGAACTTTCTTGTGCAGCCAGGCTGGGACAGCCCCAACCATGTTGGTATCACAGAGTGCTGACTGCAAATATGCCTAACAAAGTCAGTCAGGTAACAGAGGAAAGAATGAGGCACACACACATCAAATTTCCAAGCTCCCCACACCAGCCATCCTGCTCCTCTCATAAGTCTTTATTGTTATCTGGTTGATATGCCACCATAGCCATGAGTTTGTCTTGCATGGTGTTGATGTGTTTGATTGCTTCCATCTTGATTGAGTCCACTGTTGAAACCATGTCATTGAGGGCCTTGAGGGGGGTGTGCAAATCAGCCATGATAAACAGGTAAGGTGGTGGAGGTATGTGGCAAGGAGGTTGTGAATGGAAAGAAGGAAGCCCATGCCTGCAGGTTTGATGTTAAGATGTGCATGTTTAGGCATCACTGAGCCATTGTCCTAAGTGAGCAATTGATTATCTAATTTGATCAAGTGGACAACTGATGCCAAGCCATGACTTCACCTTATGTCAGTGTGGCAGTGCTGACTAAGAACAGTTAGTGTTCAAGTCCTCCATGGATGTAGGAGATTGTAGGCTTCTACAGTGTCATTTCCCCTTTCTCTGATTTCCAAGTTCTCTCTTAGATCAATGAAGTCATCCCTGAAGTGTTCACTCAAGATTCACATCCTGTCCATCCTGTCCTAGTGTCTGACCATCCAGTGTTCATAGAATCCATGTCCAGTTAGTTCTATCTTTTGTTCCTTATTATATGTAGAGTCTCAGGAGGCAGGTGGAAGTTCACCAGACCCAAACCTCTGACTTTTTTCAGTCATGTCATATTTTTGGTTCTATCTTTTCATTGTTTTCCAACTATGTACCTAACTTTATCTACATTCCCTGATATGTACAAAATCTCAGGTATTCCCAGACTATAAATGTTGTACCTTGGACTTCAGTCTGTATCAAATACCATCACTCTTAATCACCTTCTAAAGTCTTGAAGTCATGTTCCCTACTGTTCCTACCACTGTTCAAGTGAAGTACTGCAAGTATTGACCATTCTCATAGCTCGACTTTAACCCTACCATCACAGTGAAGTTCACACTCCAATGTTCTAGCTCTAGAGTTGAGTGGACCTCTTTTTTTTTCCCTTGGACATTGTTTTAGACCCTTGAATCCCTTTTGGGTCGAGTTTTCTGCTTGCACACAACACTAACCACTTAGGAAACCGACTCCAGGCTTTCTAGCATGTTTACAATGGGCCTTACATTTAGCATGTTCCAGACAATGTCAATGCTCATGGCAGGTAAGTTGTCAACTCCATCATCATCGGTAAGCAGCTTCTCAGTGATGACAGGCAAGTGGTCAGTCTCATAATTGCCAGCAAATGATGACATAGCTATCACTGCCAGTGGATCATAAATCCCATTGTAAAACAGCTAAAGACCTTGGGATGAAGTCCTAAGCAAAGACATAGGGTGTCAGTGTAGTTCTCAACCCAAGAGAATTGTAAAGAGAGGAAAGAGAAAAGAGGAGTACTATATGAAAGGCTCACCAATCATTCACAGGACACTGGAAAACAAGAGTCTAGCTTTCCCCCATTAAGTAAGGCAAGAAAGCAACTAAATTTGCAAGACTTGAGGTGAACTTGAAGACACCTCAAGGCAAATGAGTTGGAAACCAGACCTAAAGGTTTAAAAATGATGGTGGTTGCTTGCACACTATCTAGAAACTAAGTCTAATTCAGGCATACCTGAAAGATCTACAGTAATGAAAACATGAAAAAGATGAAAACCTAACTGAACCCAGATTGCAGGAACATGATTCAAGGTGCAGAAACTCAGGTGCAGAACATCAGGTTGGAAACTAACCTCCAAACGTCAATCCCCTTGACTCAGATTGGGATGAATGGCAGCAGAATGGTCTCAGGTTTGGTGAGAGTGCAAGATAGGGGCTACAGAACAGTATGAGAAGTCAGGATATCACTGTAGGAAACTGTGATTTTCTATACCATTGTCATCAACAGGTTATTTCTCTGTTAAGAAATCTATAAGAAGAGTATCTTCCATGTTGAGAATTGCAATGTCATCCATGTCAGCACTATGTTCTTCTTGAAGAGTGACTTTCACCACAGTTGAGTTGACTCAAAGCAGGAATATCTCAGGAACCTGACCAGGCAATTGAATGGCCAAGGAAGTAGCTCTGTTTACATGGGCAGTAAACCAGGACTTCAACACTAATGAACTTGACCAACAAGGAGGAAGGGTGAGAAGCTGCTCACAGTGGAGTTGCAAGGCAAGGCAGAATATTTCATCTAGAGAAGGGTTAATATTGGTAATAGACCACCAATTGCATTCCACCACATACTTTCTCAGGTATGCAGGGCAAGCTCAACCACATAAATCTCATTATCAAATCAGCAGCAAAGATTAGGAGATTCCATCTCCCATTAGCATTGCTCTTCAAAACACTGGTCATGTTTGTGCATGGCCCAGATACCAGCATGGACATTATATCAAAACCAAGTAAAGGGCAGAAGTGCCCACTACATCAATCACCTACATTGTGTAATGTAATAACAAGGGGGCTCACCTCTGCCACTTTCCAGAAGTGGAAAAAATGACTTAGAAAGTTTGCAGGATGAAGAGGAAACTAAATACATATGGGCAAAGGCATGATCACACCTTCTCTGGTGATCTCTGACTTATGCTGGCTGAAATATGTAAGTCAGATTCTATAGCTATCTGTCATAATGAAATGAGAATAGTGAGATAGCACATTGAACAATTTCAAAGGGATGTAACAGATGTCAAGAGGCATGTGAAAATGTGTAAGGGATGGTACCTAACCAGCCCAAAAAGTATTGGATTGGTCCAAGGCCAGCTCATCAACTCCATGTTGGAGTTATCCCATCCACATTGAAGTTGGTTCAAGAGCGTCATAGGAGTCCAGAGAAAGATTGGAGATCATGGAGTTTTGTTACTCCCACTGAAGCATAGCCATAGTTCCATAGCTCTGATGAACTTCCAATGCTGGTTCCTAGTTAAGGGCTTTGTAAGAATGTCAGCAGCCATATCCTCCATAGGCATGTATTGAATGATTGCCTCTCCCTTTGCCATGAGATTATCTTGAATGTAGTGATACTTCTGTTGAATGTGTTTACTCAGACCATGGAATTGAGGGTTGCAGAATAGAATAATGGTGACTTGGTTGTCACAATGGAGAATTGTAGGTACCTTCTGTGTGCATCCAAGCTCTTCAAAGAAGCTCCAGAGAAGGGTGATGTGCTGTCCAGCAGCACAAAGTCTGATGTGCTCTGACTCCATGGTGGAGAGTGCCACCATGCTTTGCAACTTACTGGAGCAGGAGATAGCCCCTTTACTGCTAAGGAATATGTAACCAGACACTCACTGTGAGTTGTCTGAATTTTGTGACCACCCTGCATTGGAGAACCCATGAAAATCCAAGTTCTATGTCTGTTCCATTGAATCAGAGATTCATGTCCTCCATTCCTCAAATGTAATGAAGCACTCTTTTAGCTGGATCCTAGTGGAATGCCTTGGGTGCCAAACTGAATCAGCTACAGTGGCTCACAAAAGATGTTGGTGTATTTTGAATAGATTGGTTTATTGCCAGTGAAGCAAACCAAACAAGAATAACCACTTGCAGGAGTGAAGATAGTACTTGCTCTGGTCTTCCTAACCCCACTTTGATCAAGTGATTTGGTTGTCATGCCACTGAGTTTATTTCAGCATCATTCCAATTTTATACTTTTAGTACTTAGTGTGTCTTCCTTTGTCCTTAATCACTGCATCTAGCCTTCTGGGCATACATTCAATTAATATTTGACCTTCTCAGCCTCAATCATGCCCCATTCTACTGCAATCCTCTCCCAAGGTTTCCATACTCCCCTAGCTTGTCTTGAATAGTTGTTGAGCTTTTGTTTCAGTATTTGCCAGACATGTTCAATAGGGATAACGTGTGAAGATTGTGGGGGCCAATCCAGAAGCTTGATTCCATGAGATTCAAGCCATTCCTGAGCTTTTTTAGAGGAGTGCTTGGGGTTATTATCCTGTTGAAAGATAATGTCTTTCTCAGAAATACCAGAGTTTTCCATGCTATGAAGCAGATTACCCTTCAAAATGGAGACATACTGCTCAGCATTCATCTTGCTCTCTACCCCTGCCAAGATGCCAATACCATTCCAGCCCATACATTACAAAACCATCAAGAAATTTCCTCTTAACTGTACTATTCTCCATACCTTCCTGTCTTGTAAAGGCTTACCTGCCATTTTTCATACACACTTTCTTCCATATGAACCAATCCTGTTAGGCTTGATTTTGTCTGTCAAATAACCCTAGTCTAGTCCTCTACAGTCCAGTTTTGATACTTAAGAGCGAAGGCTAGCCTCTGTTTTCTATGTTTGACAAATAGAAAAGGCTTTTTCTTCTTAATCACAGCCTTCAAGAAAGCAGACCTGAGGACATTGTGAACAGTTTGGGACACGATAGGAGAGGGGAGGGCATAATTGATGAGATGTGTTGCTTGAACAGCATTTTCCACTTTCCCAGAGGTAGTACTAGAAATAATCCTTCTCTTGTTAGTAGAGGAAACCTTGGAAAAACACCCTAGCTAGATGTTTTTCTTGTCTAGAAGGTATTATTGAATGACTCTGGCCACAGTAGACTTTCCCAACCCAGTTTTAGAGGAGATCTGATGAATATAGAGACCAGATTCAGCAAGGGAGAGAATATTACCTTTAATAGAGGTAGAAATGGACTTTATGATGACATTGATTAACTGAGTGGGATGAGTATTATTTATACACACTAGAATTATATAATTTACATAGTCGTGCAGGGTCAAAGCATAGAATATGTCAAGCGTTGTCATATTCTTATTTTATCTACCAGATAATAAATTACAGCATGATGCTCAAATAAGTTTTCCAATGACATGTCATTTTAAAATGGCTGTGACTCAGTGGCATGACAACCTAATCGCATCGTCCAAGTGGGGTTAGGAAGACCGGAGCAACTACTACCTTCGCACCTGCAAGTATTTAGCCTTGTTTGGTTTTATTCACTGGAAATTAACCAATCTCTTCCAAATGCATCACTATTGGGACACTTTTTTGAGCCACTGTAAGTACTGTAACTGAGCATGAGATCCTTAAGGGATCCAATGATTGTAATATACATGTAAGATACTTCCTTTATGTTTATGACACATTTTGAAACAACAGAGTCATTGCTCAGGTTGGTAGCAGACAAGGAGGTTCCATGTGACATGGGCATCCAGGAGTTGGACATACCTGCTCTCAGCAGGACTTCTTAAGCATACTGGGATTGTGAGGGGAAGATGGTTTGAGACTTCCAACCTCTCTGAATCTCAATTATGAGGAGGTATCACACTTTTGTGAGGTCATGCATTTTGAATGGAGATAATAACTTGGATTTTATAACATTCATGTGAAGGCTGCAAGGAGGAGGTTGTCAATGTATACAACAAGGAAACAGACCTGACCAGAGTCATCAAAATCAAGATGAATGAAGCCTAGTTCCTTCAGCTTTTTGTCCAAGGTTTTATTCCAAGTTCAACCTGCTTGCTTTAATATGTAGAGTGATCCTTTGAGCCTCCAACAGTATTCTGGTGTAAGGAGCTGTTGCTTCTTAGGTCTGTATCCAGCAATTCTATGTGTATTTGACTTTCACTAGGTCATTGTCAAGTCATCAAGCATCCATGTCAATCCATACCTGATCAGTGTCTGGTCTCCCCTACTTGTACATACTTGATTGTTTGTACACATTTCTTTTCAATTTAATCTGGCTACTAGAATGGCTTCTACTGTATGTATAGTGTATCAGATGCTTTGTACCAGATGATCTGTATTGTGATTCAGTCACTGGATTCACATCAAATGCTCTTTTTTTAATATTTATTTAAAGTCTTGGGTGTGCCCAGACTATAAAAGTTGTGTTTCACACACATCAAGAAATAATTGACTTCAAATCTGAGTCTTTTTTCTCACCAATCCAGTTATATCTGGATCTCTTTTATTTCTCCCTTGATCCTAGAAGAATCAAGTCCTGTTGCCAGTCAGCCATGTCTGAAATACCCAGGAGTTCTTCTAGATCATCTATCAAGGTGTCCTGTAAGCCCTGTAGTTGCCTTCTCTTGTTTCTATACCTGCAATTCCCCTGGTATGAACCAATCATTCCTTCATTTTCTTTCTTTATGCTACTGACCTGCTAGTTTTCTATCTGGAGACCTATAGCAGTTTAGGTCAGTCAATCTCTCTTCACCAGAGAAATTGGAACTCTGTCTAAAGGAAGGAAGTATAACTCCTCCTTGAGTTCATTGTTAGATGCGCAGTACACAGATACATTCGATCCAATTCCAAATTATACTTTGCTGCAAATGCTATGATGGTCTGGACTGAATCTAAGTTACCCACCAGAGCAAATGCTTTCTGGTGGTCAACTCCTTCTTTCTGTGTAAATCCTTGATCTATGATTCAGACCTTGTATCACCATTCTGATCCTTTTTTATTCAAAAGACTTGCTTGGAGATGATTGGTTTCACTCTGTTGGAGATCAGAATAGTTTTGTAGATGTGGTTTGCATTCAAGTAGCACCTCTTCTTTGACAGTGAACTTTCACAGATTCATGTCAGAGTGGAAACAAATGTCTGGAATATATGTAGAGAGCATTTTCCCAGTCATAGCTTCTCCAGCCCTGAAAAATATATGACTTCAGAGGTCATCCTGTTCTGGAATATCCTTTGATGCTCTGTTGGGCAGAGCAGTAGGTTGCTCCTGTTGGGGTTCAGATCAGCTTGTATAACTGCTGTGAGTAGGTGTACCCCAGCATGATGCATTTTCTGGCATGCAAAACTTTCCATCCTGTTTGTCTTTTGGAATAAGGGCATACAAAATGTCTGGAGGAAGGTCAGAGATCATGGCGTTTTGTTACATTTCTGTCATCCATCCAGCATGAAGGTTTACCAATATCAATAGAAAGGGTGATCCAGATGTCCTCCATCAGTGACTGATCACTTTGAACGTCATTTAGCTTGGTAGGGAGAGGACCAGGGAGTGGAATAGACTAGACTTGATCATACAGTTCCTTAATCTGCTCACAGTAGCTTTTGAACTTGTGAATCACACTCACAAGTGCTGGCTGGCGCTTAGCAATGGCCTTCCATATTTGCTAGTGAAGTTTGATATCTAAAACAAATAAGATCAGATCAGAGAGTCAAGCAAAGCTTCAGATGAGGTGCTTTCTGTGTTTCACTAATAGCCTGATCTAATTTATTTGTCCCATTTGAAAAAGCTGCATATCACCTATTTGTGAGTATTGATCCTCAAGTTTTGTGCCAGGAGGAGTGTCCAGACAAACTCTAAGGGAATGTTCTTTAACTCAGGGAATTTGTCACTTACACTGATGGACAAATAGAGAACATCCACCTTGGACATCGAGCAGTCATCTGTGCACTCCAAACTGCCTAAATCTACCAGTGTCATTTCAGATACATAACACTTTGCAAAATCTGCCTTTGTGGCCTGTATGGCACAGTCAGCAGTGTCAATGTCAGCTTGGAGTGGTAGAATTATATCAAGTTCTTTGTTGAGGCATGTTGGAGTATCTACAATCTGATCTAAATTCAGCATCTATTTATGTAGCAGGAAAACATATGAGCACAAATGACTAGTTGCAACTCATTTTGAGAACTCCACTCCTTGTATAATTCTCCTGAGTTACTTTCCCTTGTTCTTGTACCCCTTGGCAAAGGTGACGCTTGATCCAATCCTGAGATCCATCTGCATTTTGTTGCCTACTGCAGATGCTTGTCAATCAATCAGCCAAATGTGGTGTGTCTCTTCAAAAAGAAGTTGATTTAGTTGCATCCAAAGTTAACAATGGGCTGATCAAAGAGGTGCGCTCAATTATGATGACCTTGATCATACAAGACCACAACATTTCAGTACCTTTTCCATCAGACAGGCTGAGGCCAACAGAGAGGCATGGGTTGAAGACAAGTTGGCATGTCTCCTCATGACCATAGGCATGCACGGCTGTGGTGGTGAAGCAAAGTCAACCCAGAATGTCCTCATGAAGAATATCATACTTATCAGGTCATATCATATTATATTTGTGGAGTAGAAAAGTTACTCACTGAAGTGAGTGTCCTGTCCAACGCACAACCCACATCATCAACAGTGACTACAGTGGTGCTGGGGGGCAGCAAGGAGAAAAGATGAGCAGTGAGAACAAGGGCATACTTTTGCTGTTTGCCAGGAGTGTCTATGTTAGCAAAGAATAATGGAATGCCATGGGGACATATTAGTGCCATGAGTCCTGTGTTATCAAAACTTTCCATAGATGGCTTCTGCTTCTTTCCATCCACAGTTTCATAAGATGCTTGACAGAAGTTGATGGCTTCATCAGAAACAACTGAGATATGGCAAAGCAGGACAGACTTCTTCTGTTGCTGTGTGATACATGAACCCATTTAATCAACACCATTCATAAAAAGGAAATAGATTGGATTATAGAATGGGGGGCAATTGCTGGCAGAGCAGTGATGGCAGTGATGGAAGTTGCCATCTGTTGCCATGTGGATGTCATTGCCATCAGAAAGATGTCTGCTAAATGTGGTATCACTGAAGCAGGCCAGGCAGTGCGACATGTGTAACTTTACTGATGTGAGTAGGATTGATATCCCATCAACCCTGAATGCACTGCGCTCAGACATGCGCACATATCTGCTAGAGAATTTAACCAAGTGGTGTTTTGAATTCACTTTGAATCGATTGATGCCATATTACCCGCAGTAAACGCGGTGTCCACTGTCTACCGACCGGGTAGCTGAAACCCTCCGATTAGGGCTCAGTTGAAAATTCGACCTGATATTTTCACACTGTGAATAAATATTGTCCCTCCAACGGCATTAATAAACAGGTGTTTGTAACGGTTTATAAACAAGCTGTTATTCACTAGTGAACAAAGCATTTTTCACGCAGATCATAAATCTCGACCTGTTAAAATGTGTGAATAATTTGCGGTCCCAGTTTGACTCGGCAGCGAGGCGATCGATGGGCCCCTTAGAGGGCTCCTGTCTCTGTGATGGGACAATGACTGAGCCTGGCTGTTCGGTGGGCAAGAATTCGCGCAGAATGGGAAGATCAAGAAAGATGTCTTGGTCAGTCCGCAGATACACCTTCGTCTCCAGGTCCATAATCAAATATGAGTGGTCCATTTTGATCATATTGTCATCAGGATGCTTGAGATGATACCTCTGGAGAACATCGTTGACGTCCATGATCGGTTCGCCTCTTTCTTAAACGGACAACTTGAAGGTTTGATCACAAGTAGTTCCAACCTTCCACCTGAAGATCTGTTTGAATTGTTCATTGAATGCTCCAACCTCACTTCCAGTTCGTTCCAGCAGGTCTTCCTCTAGTCCAAATGACATGAAACTTGCATAATTCGACGTCGCAGCATTTCCGATAAGTAATTCACTGTGTAGATCGTGCAGAAGGCTCCGCAGATACTCGAGAACATGCTGGAATTCATTCGGAGTGAGCGATTCTGCTGACAGTAATTGCATTGGAACTGGTATGAGACCTTCGAATACTGTCTTGAGGTTTACAGACAATATGCTACACCTCCACGAACGTCATTTCATTCGCCGGCCCGATCATCTTCCAGCAGCTTTCCGGGTCGGTGGATTACTAACGTAGATTCGGACCGGATGTACGATGCACCGTGGTCGAATAGCCTCGAAAGACGTCCGGTAAATGAAGCACTGCTGTCTGGGCCAGGTTGTGAATTCATCACAATTTTCAACAGCCCGAAACCAGCCCCGATTTTCCAACAAGTTATTTAACAGTTATTAACTACCTTTATCAACAGCTGTGTGAAAATACCGACTTTTCAACTGAGCCCTACCTCTAGTGTTGGGGGCAGAATTATTTTGAGGCAGAGTCTGCCGGCAAAATGGCAGAACAGCAGTTGGCAGAATGGCAGAACTTGGCAGAAGGGTGCTGGTGATTTTCAAGCGTGTCTACTGATGTGGCAAAGCTGTAGATTACCATGACAACATAATGCCTTCAGATGATAGTAAGGCATGAATATCCCACTGGCCCTCTCCTGCCTTGTCCAGCACTGTCAGAATGCTAAACTTCTCCAGGGCTTCGTCTGATGGAGGTCCAAGGTGTATCAGTCAACTCCGGGCGAAAGGTCATTGGATGGGCCAGAGGTCCGACAGAGATGAGACGGAACGAGATGCAGAGGTGATGAAGGCAGAATGGGGCAGAGATGAGGGGTTATGGGGGTGAGGACTTGGCACAGGACTTATGTGTCGCGCCCTCAGCTACTGTCAGGTCCTCATTTCGGAGATGGGAGGACAAAGTGGAGATGATAAGGGAAGGAAGGAAACTTCGTCAGGATCAGATGGAGTTCAGAGGAGAGAGGACATCATGAGTGACTTCAATAAAGAGGTCAAGCAACATCAATATTTGAACTAAGGAATACATGCGGAGGTCTCAGGTTTATATACAGAGGTATCGGATCAGAGTCCAGAATGGAGAATGGAGGAAACCATATGTAACGGTACAACAATGATCGGAGATCATAGGGTACCGAGGGGCGATGTACATAGGATATAAGAATGGAATGTAACACAGGGATGATCATAGGGAATGGAGCATAGGTCAGAGGAATGGAGCGAATATAAGAGGAGACAAGATCCAAACCAATCATAATTGGTCCGACGGGGGAAAGGGTTCCGGTATTGGAGGTCCAACAAAGGGTAAGATGGAGTCCTATCAGAGGGGACTGGAGATCAGGATGTCGGAGTCGGAGGTGGCATAGGGAAGTTTGGAGGGATGATCGGAGGTGTGGGGATTGGGGTTAGGACGGGATATGACAAGCACTGAGATGTTCTTCAATGAATCCCATGGGCAGTGTACCTTTGTTTATGACCTCCAACTCATTCCAGCTGTATACCTGGCCTTCATTCCCATTGAGTGCAAGCTCTGGATCCACCAATATGCTCAAACTCAACCTGCCAGTAGGTCCCAAGTCCCATTTCTCACACTTGAGTGCATCAAAAGCACTGCTTAATTCTTTGTCTGTGATAGCCTCTGGATCAGCAAGATAACCTGAGTTATTGGACCCAGACTGTGTGGCAAGTGGTGGGACCCATGTGAATGTTTTTGTCAGGTCCTTTGCCAGTTCTGGATCAATACCAAGCAGTGGTTGAGTGTGCATGTGAGCATGCTTTCAATTAGTTGATTTTCCAGCTGCATGGTTGATTTTATACAGATGGTGTGTGTAATTTGAGCATAGCTTGCTCAAGCCTTCAAACATATCAACAAAAGTGAAGGGGGACTGTATGATGGCTGAATTTCATCCAGGAAGTTATGAAAAAACCAGTTTTTCACAAGGGAAAGTGGAACATTGGCATGAACAATGAATCTGATATGCAAATGAAATTGCTTTGTCAACCATGCCAACTTGGAGAACCACAGTTATGCTTGCCAAAATAACTTTAAATTGGTGCATTCCTGCTGCCCTTTCAACAATGCAGGGTCAACAAAACCAGCTAGTGTCCCACTTGGCTGCCTTGCAAGTAATTTAGCAGGCTGGTTTGTCCCTGCATCACTGTGATCAGCTGAGACTCCAGTTTCAATCACATTTGTGGGCTGTAACTCTTCTGTTTTTGATGCAAGGTATGTACATATTGTGTTATGTGCAACTTGAGGGGCTTGAGAACAGGTAAGAATATGTTTCAGTGGTTTGTTGTTGCACCATTCAATCTGACTGTCTGTCCCATCTGGTCTGCAGTATTTACACTCATAGTATCTTTGATCCAATTTTTTCTCGAGCCTCTCGAGAGGGTTGAAGTGGTCTGTGAGTATTTTTGCAGGTGGTCTGCCAGTGGAAGTGTTGGTTGCCATGTATGTGACAGACACATAGGATGTAGTATGTATATGCTTAGCCTGAAAATGTTATCTCTTTTGTCTCTGATATGTCTATGTCACATCCGAATCTGTTTGGAACTGTTCCCCTGATATTCTGCCAAGTTCTGCCATCCTGCTTGGGCTACTGCCGGCAATTGCCGGGGTGGCAATTGCCATTGGCAGAATGGCAGCCTTCTGCCAACAACACTACCTACCTCCGATGATCAATCGCCCTACTGCCGCTGGGACTATTAGTACCTTCTTGTCCCACTTTTTTTGCATCCGACTTCACACGGCTGTTGTCACGCCGCGAGCATTTCATGTCCTGGACCATCGATCCAAATGTCCATAGTTTGGCAAGCGCTCATCCCCAACTAGACAGTTTTGGCCGAGTTTGAGTTTTCTTCCAGTCTGATCACTCGCTCATCGAACACGCTTTGTTACGGGTGATTGGTGAGTTGACACTGCTGTTCTTGTATGAGCCTATCAGTAAAATAGCAAACATCTAATTCGTCTTATTCGCGTCTAATTCGGGCTTATTGGCTTACCATAAGCTGCCATAAGCTAATAAGCCCAAATTAGACGATTGCTATTTTACTGATTATTCTTGGAGGCTTCTGCATATATGTGTATGCGCCCGTGTTACAGAATAAGTGGGCGGCAGCAATAACAGTTTTTTTTATAAAGGGCAGGTGACGCGATACTCGTTTGCTAGCAAGTTTTTATTTTCCCCTCGACTCAGAGTCACAGGTTCAATACAACATGTACCTCCGTTGCTCTCTTCTCTCCATCGGTGCCATTGCTGCAGTTCTTGCCGCCGGCCGTCGTTCAGGGAATCATTGCCCGCACTACGGAAAACCATATTGCTGTACGATTTGGCATCCTCTACGAACGTTCTCGGTGTCGGAAGATCAAAAAAGAGTAAGTGTCCTCCATCACTTGGGATGTTCCAGCGGACGACATTGCATGCAGTTATTCAACCACTGCTATCAAGCACTGGACGGCAAACCCGCTACCACGGCATGCATACGCCGTCCACTGGCATTCACAAATCCATACATCCAATGTTGCGAGAAATCTGCAGATAGTCAGATGCTATTGTGTCAACCATTTCACACAGATGATCCTCCACCTCAAAACCCGCCGCCTTCGTTCGATTGCTCCCTGTACGGAGTACCCATGTGTTGTCCTTTAGCCGGCCAACTTGGAATTCCTCTCAATGCGTACCCCAGAGTGAGATTCATCCGTCCTTAATAAATTGGAATATCCCAGCAAATGACGGTGCATGCAGGTCATTAGGAACTGCGATCTGAGTCTTATATCTTTGGAGGGGGATTCGTCGTGCCGGTCCGATTTGTTCAGACCTCGCCGCATGTGCTGCAAGAGAGTGAGTCATAACTGCACAAGTGAAATCCAGCAACATTGATGCCCACTGATGAGCAGGAGCATGATAACTTGACATTCTGCTCTCCATTTCATCGTTTGTCCTGAATCAGATTTCAACAACACACATGACACCTCCTGGGAAGCCCATGTAGTTACATTTTACAATACATATATTAAGGCTGGAGAGAAAAAACCATCATGTACATACATCAGCTGGCTGTGGCAGGCCCATTCAGTATGTGCAGGCCTGTACCAGATGTGAGGGGAAAAAGAACAACAAGTTTTATTACTAATGGGTGGATCATCATGGATGACTGGATGACAACAAGTGAGCCTGCTGGACAGGAACAAATTGGCCAGTTCACTAATGAAAAGAGGATCTTATGAACAGCAACAAGTGATTTCACTGGCAGATGACAAGCCAATTCACATATTACAAATGAGTGAATGTCTCTATTACAGATGAGTAGACCCCTGCATTACAAATAAGCAGATCTGCATGTTACAGATGGGTATGTGCAGATTTTACAGATAATGAACCATCATAATATGAATGAGCATGCCTGTATAATATGTATGAGCTAGCCCATGTATAATGAATGAGTGAATGCATATCAAAAGTAGCTTTCCTTCCTTCCTTCATTACATTACCATCCATTACCCTTGTGCTATTTGTTATCCTACTATTCATTGTACTACATGACTCCTCAGGTTCCCCATTCAGATGCTCAGTGGAGATATACATCTGATTCAATTTCAGATCATGCTTTGCTGTGAGCACTGTATTGGTCCAGACCAAATGGAAGTTAGCCACTGGTGCAAATACTGTCAGGTAGTCAACTCCTTTCTATTTGAATACTCAAGCTATGATTTGGACCTTATATCATTCTATGTTCCCATCCTGATCCTTCTTTATTTGAAAGACTGGCTTGGAGGTGATGGGTTTTACTCTGTCAGAGTTTGGAATGATTTCATAGATGTGGTTTGCATTCAAGTTTAGCAGCTCTTCTTCAACAACAGAATTCCACAGGTCTGTATCAGAGCAGAAATAAGCATCTGGAATGGATGTAGAAAGAATTTTCCTGGTCATTGCTTCTGTGGCCCCAGCAAATATATGATTTTGGAGGTTGTTCTTGAAAGTAAAGAATGCCGAGATGAGGGCATTTGTGGTGCTGCGAAAAGTGTGGAAGACAGTGGGGTTGACAGTGTAATTCAATAGAGTTTGATAAGGATTTGCTTCTTCAAGCATGGAGGTTGGGCTTCAAGTGGAGGCATATGTGGCAGTTGCCATGGTATCTGCCCAGAAAGACTTTGGTAGTTTTAAATCCTCAAGCATTGAGTCCACAAGGGTGGAGAAAGCTTGGTTCATTCACTCCGCCAGGTCATTTTGCTTCAGAGTGTATGGAGCAGATGTTTCATGTGAAGTTTCATTGAGACAGAGGCAGGTGCGGAATTCTTGGCTGGTGTATTCTCCACATCTGTTGCTTCAGAGGAATTGAATGTGTGCATAAAAAGGCTTCTCCAATTCTACTTCATGTTGGAGAAAGACTTGAACCACCATTTTTCACTTCTTGTAGACTATGACAACATCACTCTTCTTTTTCAGAGAGTGAATCCAGAGAAAATAGGAGTAGTAATCAATGATAAAAAGCCCATACTTGTATTCTTCATGTGATTGAGGGTTTATTGGACCTCTAAAATCCATATGAATGACTTGCAATGGTTGTGTAGCCTGCAGTTCCAATCAGGACTTAGAAGAAAGCTTCTTTATCTTTCTCAAGATGCATGCCTCACAGCTGTGAGCATCTCTGATGGGGTGTTGATTTCAGGGAGCTGTTCATTTTTCACTGTGTGTTGAATATGTTGCACAGAGATGTGTCCAAGTCATTAGTATAAGAAGTTGATGTCCATGGAGGTGAGGATAGCCTTCAGAGTTGGCATGGGATCGATGTTCATGCAGTACAAGCCACCTCTGTACAATCTGGTCATGATTGTTCTCCTGTCCTTTTGTACATAGCAGGCACCAGAGCAGACTTGAAAGACAGTTGATAGTCCAGTAGTAGAGAGGCAGTTTATGAAGGTAAGGAGTATATGAAACTCTGGAATCAGTAGAACATGCTTAGTGATATATCAAATGGTTTTCTATTTACATACCTCCAACCAGAGTACAACAGTTCTGATGCCTATAGTGGACACTGGAGTTGAATCCAAAGGTAATTAGATGCAAAGAAGAAAGTGATTTGTATATTTTGAATTATTTTGATGAGGTACCATGCATGATGTAGCTCTGAATTCAATCATCAGGCTCTCCTTTTCATTGTATCAGGGTTTGGACAAGATGTAGGCTTGAATGCATTCCATTAAGAATTCTGACACATGCTCTATAGCTACATTTGTTGCTCTGATGTCTTTTTGCCCACCTTTGGCATTTTTTCAACTTCATTTATAACATTGAAGCATGAAAAATGCCAATATTTACCAAAAAATATTACAAATGCACATTTGAGTGTACACACAAATCTCCTATATTTTTCAAGTCTAACAAATTCAACTTTGCTTTGTTCATACCTCAATCTCTCATGAAAATGATGTGTACATGATTGTGACTACCCAAGATTCACATTTTATATCTATCAACATCCTAAAAAGCATTGTCAAAATTGCATTCGTATGTTTTCATAAATCTCCATAGTATCATGACAATTTTCTGATGCTCATCCAAACTTCAAAATGGTCCTCCAACTTCTATTCTTATTGAGCACAACTAGAAATTGATATGGAGATGGATGGTTAAGGCTTTCAGAGATTGAGATGGTTTCACAGACAATGGAACTCAGGTATGCACAGAGAGGAAGTACAGTATATATACTGTGGAGGAGCATCAGATTTGTAACAGAGTTATAATGTATGAGTAAGAGTTCAAAAGTCAGGAATGTATGAACTGGAGCTGCACACCAGTGAACTATGAATCAGTGCTGTGCAAGCACAGCACAGTGAGAGAACAAAGGTAACACTAGTACAAATAGAGAACGATGGAAACATATTTAACAGGAACATAATTGGATAAGGTCTAATGGTGGTACAAAGTATAGTCAGAGAGAAACAGATCAGAGTTGGTATGGAGTTGGACTTGTGTGATTTTGGAATATGGCAGTATCTCCCTCTTGGGACTGAACTCCTGAAGTTCCTTGGGAACAATGTGGAGTTAGTCAGTGTCAGAGTCCAAAAAATCATAAAATTTTGGCAAAGCCCAATCCTGGTTTGACCATTAACCACTATCATATCTGGTACTGAAGACCTCAAGTTCTGGCCTGATGCACACCTTGTGGAATGTGAGGTTGATGATGATGCCTTATGGGATGCCAAGGCCACTGAGCAGAGAAGGTAGATCAAGGTGAAAAAGAAGAAGGAGGCATAAAGGAGGGAGCATCACTGAAGGCGGTGGAGGAGGCCACAATGATAGTGAGTACAGTGCACATGGTGCATGTATTGGCTGATGGTGGATGGGTGGAGCAGGTGTGAGTGAAGCAGAGCTTCAGCAAGGGAAAGGGCAGTCTACTGTGGTCATAGACTGCCATCAGTGCAGGACTGTGGTCTCAAGTGTGAGCTCAGGATCAGAAAGTCAATATCATGCATGGAGTGTTAGGATGCCAAGGTCAAGTGTAAGAGGCTAGGGAAGAAAGATGTGTAGTGGAAGAGGTGAAGGAAAGCAGAGGGACCAGAGGGACCATGCAAGAAACAGTGGTCTGATGAGGTGGTAATGGAGGCCAGAGGGTTGTCAGTGGAGGGATTTGGAGTGATCATGTAGGTGGTCAAAAAGCTTCATTAGAGCATCAAGGTGCTGTGCCACTGTGTTGACAAGCAAAATCAACTCCTGGAGAGGCTGGTGGATTTGAGGATAGAGGAGGTATACAGGGTGATGGAGGTGAGGTTGGAGCACAAGAAGATGAGTGGGATGTCAGGAAGAAGTTGGAGCAGCTGGCAGAGGAAGAGGATGAGGCAGAGGATTCTGGAGTTGAGTAGGTAGTATCCAGCTGCCTCTGTACATAGAAATGGCACAAATGTAAATGGATATGCATTGGAGTTAAGCAGAATGAGGTCCTGGCTTATCAGGATAGTGAATGTGAGATTCTTCAACCATTTCAAAGGCATGTCTGAGCTCCGTGGCTAGTAGGCAGGAGGTCGCTTTGCCAGTACCTTCATAGCTAGACCACTTGACAAGACACAACAGCTTGCATCTGGGTCTTCTTCAATCTATCTTTGAGTCAAGGATTTCAGCAATCTCAAACTCTGGTTCTCTGTCAACTTCATTCAGAGCTAAAGGCAGTTGCACTCTGTTAGAAATGATATTGGAAATGGAGGGCTCTAATTGAGAAACATGAAGCACCAGGTGCATGGACTTTATCAATGCCAGAAGACAGAGCATAAAGGAGTGACTACTGGGCTTGGAAATGATTGTATAGGGTCCCAAGTTCTTTTCTGAGAGCTTTTTGAAGGGATGTGTGGAATAAAGCAATTTGGCCTTGACAAAAACCTGGTCACCAACTTTGAAGTCTAGTGTCAGAGTTTTCTTGGCATCTGTGGATCCTTGATAGCATATCTGTGTAGAGGCTATTTCTTCTCAGAGGGATTCATGGAGAGAATTGAGTTTGACAGAGTACTCTCATGCTTGAGCAGAGATGAGGTCATGCTTCAGATGTACAGAGATGTTTGGGTGGTAACCCTTGTAGGTGAAGCACAGTGAGACACCAGTAGTAGCATTTGGAGCATTATTATATGTGAACTCTGCTAGGGGTAGGAGTTCAGACCAGTTGTCTTGCTGGTAATTGCAGTAGATCTGTAGATATTGCTTTAGGGTCTGATTCATGATTTTTTTTATCATTGCCTTCTGGATGATAACCAAAAGTGAACTGAAGTTCGATTTCATGTTTGAAGAATATGCATAGAAAGAATAGTTTTGCCAACTTCAGAGAGTTAACCTCGTCCTTCATTGGGATGACTATGTGTTGTTTGGAGAGACAATCCATGATGACAAGAATGGTGGTGTGTTTGGAGGATGGAGGAAGTTGTTTGATGAAGTCCATGGAGATGAAATTTCATGGCTTTATGGAAACAGGGAGTTGTTTCAGGAACCCATAGGGCTTGTGTCTAGGAACTTTGGCTTGAGCAGACACAGTACAAGAGGAGATGTACTCCTTGATGAATGTCTGGATGCCAGGCCAAGTGTATTCACAGCAGATAAGTTCTAGCATTCAGTTCTGACTGAAATGACCAGAGATTGCATGTTCATGTTTGTAATGGAGGACTTAGAGGTGAGGGTCCTTATTGTCAGCAAAGTAGATGCCCTCATCTAGATGTATGAAACCACTGGAGTCAACAGACTAGTGAGGTCCAGGTGCAAACAGGTAAACAGAGACAATGAAGTCAGAGGGGAGTGCGGAGAGGATGTTGTTTTGAAGGGATTCTATATCAAACAAAATGCCAGTGTAGAGAATGGGTGTGGTGAAGATGGTAGTGCAGAGTGAGGCAGTGACCTGCTCTTGTGTAAAGATGGGGTGGAAGTTGGGAGGATTGATGTGGGTGTAGTCACCATTGCCCTTTTGGGGATAGATATCCCATTGTCTAGTCAAAGCATTCAGTTTAGCTCTGAGGCATCCAGGGCAGAAACAGATGACCATGTTGAATTGGGAGAGAAACTCCAACCAACAGGCTTGTTGGTGGGTCAGAAGTTTAGACATAGAGAAATACTTATGATCAGCAAGAATGTCAACCGAAGATCTGAAGACTTTGAGATAGTGGTACCAAGTTCAGGATGCTTCATGGATGGTGAGGAGCTCTTTATCATGTGTGTTATAGTTGAGCTCAGGAGCAGAGATGGTGCAGGAGTAGAAAGCTACCAGCTGAACCTCATTGTCTGGACATCAAAGGAAGAGAATGCCAGCAATTGCATAGTTGGAGGCATCAGTCTCAACAATTAGAGAAGCATTGGGGATTCAATGGATAAGAATCAGAGTGGAGGTGAAGGCATCCTTGAGACACTGAAATATGGTGCAACACAAGTCATCAAAACTGCAGAGAATACCCTTGCAGGTCAAACAAAATAAGGGGACAACAATGGTGGAGTAGTCATGAATAAAACACCAGTAGAAGTTAGTGAATCCAAGGAATGATTGGATGTATCTGACTTTATGAGGCTCAGGCCAGTCTTGAATGGCTTGTATCCTCTCTGAAGACATTATGAGTCCAGTCAGAGAGAGCTGATAACCAAGATATGTGACAGAGTCAGTGTGGAACTCACATTTTTCTGGTTTGGCATAGAGGCTGTGTTTACAGAGCCACCAGAGGACCTCCTGGACATGCTTTTTGTGTGAAGCATGATCTGGAGAGAAGGTGAGTATGTCATCCAGGTAGAATATAATGCAAACATTGAGAAGGTTAGTAAAGATTGTATTGACAATCCACTGGAATGTCAATGGAGTGTTTGTGAGGCTGAATGGCATCATGAGCCACTCTTAAGAGCCATAGCACATGCAGAACAAATTTTTCCATTCATTGCCCTTGGTAATGTGGACCAGGTGGTATGCATGCCAGAGGTTGAGTTTTATCTAGATCTTTGTCCAGCTTGGAGCATCCAGGAGATCAGAGATCTGGGGGAGTGGATAGTGGTCTTTCTTCATGATCTTGTTGAGTGCTTGAAATTTGACACAGAGATAGAGAAAACCATCCTTCTTGTGAATAAAGAGGACTGAAGCAGCATAAGCAGAGAAGGAATGGCAGATGAAGCCCATGGAGAGGTGTTCATTGAGGAATGCAGGGAGAGGGAGAAAGGGAGTAGGTGGTGCTGATTGGAGAGAAGGCACCTTCTTCTAAGTTGATTTTTAGATCATGTTCATGATGGGAAGCAAGCTTGAAGGCTTTTCTCTTGCTGAAAATATCTGTGAAGTCATGATCCTCTGGAGGACCAATGGGGATATTGACCAGATTGGAGGCAATGGAGGTGGAGCAGAGGTTACTTTCCAGAGGGTTGTGATACAACTCAGAACCACTTGAGGTTCTAGGCCACTTTCACTAGTCAAGGGAAGAGAAAATGAGTTGACACCATAAATGCTGAGGAAAACACCAAGAGAACAACACTCCCCTCTGGTGGCTGCATTCTTGTCCTTTATATACTACTCTACATGTTTGTACCTATTGTAATCTAATCTAGATGTCCATGAAAATACCATAAGGATCAGATGCAGAGGAGGCATGGTGTGAAAGAATGGAAGATAATACATGTGTAGGGTAAGGGCATAAAATATTGTTATGGTCATGGGTGATGCATGGAAGACATAGGAACATTCTGAAATAGTCTGGCATGCATAGCATGACATACTGTACAAATGGAAAGGATTTGCATGATAAAATACAAAGTTCCAGTTGAGCTCTTGTGCTTCCAGCACTTCCGAGGTTCTGTGTTCCGAGTTCCCATACATCCGGCATGCTTCCAACCTTTCACACTTTTGAGTACTCGCGCTTCCGAGCTTTCGAGTTTCTGAGTTTGAAAGCATCACTTCCAATGTGTCAAACATTCTGAGCGTGATCCGAAGTGTTGAAAGGGTCAAGAATGTTGAAAGGGGTGTGGAAGTGACTGTAACAGGTGGAGCTGTAGACTGAACTGCACAGAGTCTTCTAGGTGACAAGCCAATGTGAAGACTGAAGTGCTGATAAGTGTGATTAGCAGGGCCTTGTGTTCTGAGAAATGTGGTGTATCAGAGGGAATGGGTTCAGCTTTTGAAATGGGGTCCAGGGGCTGCAGAGGCAAGCTTGGGGGTGTAGGCATGGGTTGTTCTGGTAATCAGAATGAGATACTGCTCAACACCCAGTCAATCAATGAATTGAAGTGGGTGATCCAATTGTATCCTAGAACAAGGAAACAGGATCCATTCAACAGAGTGACATAACATGTTGTCAGAATGATATTACCAGAGGGAAAGCTGATGGAGAGGTCAATTACTTGAGTAATTGTGGAATTTGTGGTTCTGTCAAACAAAGAAAGTTGAAGCAGAGGGATGTAGTATCTGGAAAGACTGTGTTTATTGACAAAAGATATATCTATGAAATAATCAGAGGATCTGAAATCTATGAGCATTAAAAACAAAGAGATTTCATATGAGAGTAAGCAGATGGAGGGCATGAGGGATTTGGGGTGGGAAAGAGTGGATACATTGAGATGAATCTTCTGGAGTGCATGGGGGGGACCATTGCAACCTCCATTCCATGTGCAGCTTCATATCTATTTCTTCACCTCTGAGGAGGCCTCCGGTTCGGCTTCTGGAGTCACAGTCTTGGCAGTGTGGGCCTTTGAAGCCTTAGATGTGGACTTCAGCCACTCCTTCACCATGTGTTCTGAATGGCTGCAGAACATTCACAAAGTGTTGTCAAAGTGGCATACAATGTGTCCAGCTACAGTGAGCTTTCCATCCTTTCCAAGTTTGGAGGATAAGTCCTGTTTTAGAAAAGTGGATGGTCTGGAGGTGGTGGTGGTGGCTGCCTTTGCCTTGGTTTCTTTGAAGTCCTTGGTGGCACCATAGTTGGATATGAATGATGCAGAGGGTTGGTTGAAGGTCTTAGTGGGGTTGGTGAAGGATTTTCCCTGATGACTGATTTCAGATCAGCACTCCCAGTAGCAAGTGTCAATAGCCTGGGCAAGGTAGAGAAGTTCAGGGAGGGTTGAAGGCTTCCAAATGTGGAAGACCTCATCCTTGATATGATCTGGCAGACCATTATAAAACTCATGTCAGAGGGCACCTTCTCTGTAATAATGGACTTGTGAGGCAATCTGATTGAGCTCAATGACATATTTGTTGATCCACTGAGCATTCTTCATCATCAGGTGATTGAGTTGATGTTCTGCATCTCCAATGGGGTCTTGTGGACCAAAATTGATTTGAAGTTCTTGGATGAACTCCTCGAAGTGGTTCTTTCAGAGTGGATGAACCATGGGATCTTTCAGCTGGAGAGGTCTGGTTTGAACCATCCCACAGCCATGACCTTGAGGTACGACTGTGTGAATATTACTATGGCACAGTCAGCATGGAAGGCCTTCAGGCAGTCTTAGAAGTTTAACTCACACTGCGTCAGGAAAACCCAGAGTTTGCAGGAGTCTGTTCCATCAAACTGGTTCAGTTCCCAGACCTTCACATGTGCTGAGAGAAGCTGGAGAAGGAGTGATTAACAGTCAAGTCGAATCCCCTTTTCTCTGTCTTACTCTAAAACCTTCTACCTTGCAATACTCTGTTTACCCTTGGTAAGTTCTTTCATCAAGGTCCATAACCTTTCCTCTCCCTATCAGTCCCTTGACTGGCAGGACTGTCCACTACCTTGGAGGATGAGACAAATGGATCTTGCATCTCTTTAATTTTTACTGATTTTTGTTTGTTCAGAATTTGCATGCATGATCACCAATCATGCGTAGTTATGTGGATCTGCAGTCATTCTCTGTCCCCTCATGTTGTTAATACAACCCCCCTGAACAGATTTCTTTTTTCTTATTTCCAGATAGTACAACAAACCCTACATGCATGTCATTGCCTGCTGTCATGCCCAGAAGTCTGAACCATGCCTAAAACCACAGGTCCCTAGTACTAATGCTGATGTTGAGCCTGATAACACTGCCCTGCTTGACTTTGACATCTATATTCTAATGCACAACCCCTCCCTTGACATTCCATCTATGCCAGCAGTGGTGCCCAAAAATGCTCAGCCTGCCACAAATGCCCTGTTCTTTTTTGCATCTCTGTCAATGATGACAATGGTCAGCCACAATAACTTTACTGTACTATGAACTACTTTTTGTATACTTTCCAGTGTTTTTCCAATCTATTTACCAGTGATTTTCCATGGTGTTCAAAGTGATCAGAAAGCATGAAAAAGATGAGGAAAAGTGAGGAAAAGAAATGGAAGAGCAGAGATATCTGCTTTTCAAAGTGGGTTCTTCCTTTTTGGCTGAAGCTCAGAAAAGCATGAAAAAGATGAGAAAAGCATGAAAGAAAAGTGGAAATGCAGGGAGATTTACTTTTTAAAGCAAGTTTGTGCTTTTTTGCTGAGGTGGAAAAAAGCGCAGGAAATCTTGATGAAAGCTGACTAAAGTAAGTGGTGAAATTACTGATGAACACCCTGAAGATGGATTCAGATCAGTTCAATTGCAAATTCAGTCAAGGTGAGTACATTTTACTATTACTGTCACATCTGTACATTCATTCCCCAGTTCAATATACCTTTACAAATGAGCAATCTCCTGATGTCACCTGGCTGGACTCACCTGGCAGTGAGACACATGCTCTGAATATATGTGCAGTACCTGATGCAAAATCCATGACTTAGAAGACTTTTGATCAAAAGTGAAAGGAGAATGAAGTTGAGAACTTGACAGATGTCACTGCCACACAGGGATGATCCAATAAACTTGCAAAGATCAAACATATGGAGTCATCCAATATGGTCAGGGAGGCTAAGACATCAATAAAGGGTTATGTTCATATCAAAAGGACATCTACACAACCTGCCTGTACTTGTAACAAGCCTCTGACAACTGTTACTGTCAAAATCTATAGTATGGGCAGAGATACCCAGTACTACTAACTATTAGTACAACTATAGGTAAGTAAATGGTAAGTCTCACCTCAGCCAGATGCACGAGAGAGCAATCACAACTGAGGTGAGTTTGAGGAGAACAAAGGGATTCAATAGTGAAATGATATATGCACATCTAACTTTGGTCCAGAGTTAAGCAAGAGTAAGTGAAATGTGTTAGAAATAGATTGAGATGAGAAAGGAATGGCTCAAAAGAAAGGAAATAGGTTGTATGATGTGCAAATAAATGGTTTGACGCATCAAGACATTTTTCTGAAACAGATAAATGCAACTTCAAAGCAGATGGAGCAGAGGACATATGAAAAAAGGGTGAAGCACCCTCAGAGCTGTACCAGAATTGTACCAGAGTTACATTTTGACAGTTATGAAGGCTGTACAGTGCCTGCCCTTCATTTTTCACTCCAATACCATGTTTTATGTGTTTGTAAATGCAGTTGCAAGCGCTGCTAGCACTATTGCAAACTAGCTCACACTCTCATATTTTTGCTGGAAGTTTGAGATGCCAGTGAACCTTTCACTTAAAGTTTTTTTGAATGTGGTACCATACAAGGTGATGCTCAATGCATCCAATGGTGAGTGCTACAACCAGTGAATACTGGTCTTTGCAAATGAAAACATCTGCAAGTTGAGTACCCTGCCCAGACCTTGCCATTCCATAGTGTCATGCCCAAGTGAGCTTGTTTTTGCTTGTTTCATCAACACACACAAACTTGCTCCTGTCACATCTGAAATTGATATGAATAGACTCATGCCAAGCTTCACATAGAACCTCATTTTGCTCAGCAGCTGCTTTCTGTAGGATTTTTTGAGTAAGACCAACCTCCTGAAGATTTCAACACAGCATAGACTTTGAGACATGGATATCAGAGACATGAGTGAGCCAGGTGATGATTTCATTAAGATAGAGGTCAGATTCCTTGGCAAAAAGTTCCTTACAAGCAGTCATCAGAGCATGGATGAGAATGTGGAGAGACTGTCCTCCAATTGGTGATGGTGATCAATCCAGGTCACCATGCTCTTTGAAATAGGCATTTCATCTGTACATGCTAGCATGAAAGACACCATATATGGCACATATTTCATCCAAGTCACAATCCTGATTCCAAAGCAGAAGGGCCAACTCCTTGAGGTCTGTGCTGATGTGGCAGTTACCCATGTTGGTGTGCTCATTGATGTGTGTAATGATGAGCTCATTGGATTATTCCTGATTTGAACAAACTCAAAATTCACATGCAAGAAAATGACTAATCTCATTATTCTTGAAACCAGCTGTAATTAGCAGGTTAAATCTGGAGCTCACTATATGGGTTGCTAAATAGGGTAAAATAGGCTTGATACATCAGCAAATCTATGAATTAGGCATAGTAACTCACAATTATTACATCATGTTACAGTAGCCATTGGTGAATTACAAAATCTCACAGCATTACATGACAAGGTGTGACAGTTACACAATATCCAGTGTCGTCTAGGCTGCCAAAATGACAGGGTGACAGTCACATGGTTGCTACAGGCACCTTCTAGTGACTACAGTGCTGAAATGACACATTGTGACAGTTATACAATTGCTACAGGTATGGTATAGCTTGTTGGATATATTTTGCATAGACAAATTTGGTAGCTTACATAAGCATACCTACATCGGACAGTAGCTAGTTTACTATCCTCAGTGACTTATTGAGGACATACAGGTTACCTCAGTAAAAGAGGATCAACAGAGTTCTACCATGGTGACTGCTGAAATAACATGGGTCTACAATTGATACATGGAATGAGGTAAGTAAGGTAAGTAAGTCTATCATTTATTTCCTAATGGCTTTGGACTTAGCATTCCTTTGTCAGCATGTCACACATCACATGACTGTGATGTGGTATTGATGCTCCAAGTTGTGTTCTCAACATTCAACACTTGGTCACAATGCACCCCCTCCCCACCCTCCCTACTCAGCAACACCAAGTGCTGGGATGGCCACCAGTACAATGTCAATGCACTGACTGAGGCAATGCAATGGCCATGCAAACCTGAATGGCAACAGCAGGACCAGGATGACATGATCACAACCACCACAGCAACAGTGTGGTAATGACAACACAATGATGGCAACATTGGCTTGTGACTGTGACCCCAATGTGAACACAATGGTGGTGGCAGCACAGCCAGGATGACACAACTGCAACCACCACTGCAACAGCAACATGACTACTGTGACAGTAAGGCCATGATCACAATAGGGTCAGCACAGCAATGACAACAGTGATGTGACACAGGGCTTTTGACTGTGATCCCAACATGAACACAACAGCAATGGCAGGACCATGATGATACAACTGTGAACACCACAGCAACAGCATGGCAACTGCAATGTGATGACCACAATAATGGCAGCATGATGCAGGGCTCACAACTGCAATTCCAGCACAAACATGACAGTGACAGGGTGACTGCAATGACATGACTGCAACCACCTCACCAACAGTGTGGCAATGACAACACAATGAATATGATGATGGCAGCATGTCATGGGGCTTACAATTGCAACCCCAATGTGAACACAATGGTAATGGCAGGACCACAATGACATGACTGCAGCAGTGGCAGTGCTAGTGCAGTGAAGGCAAGTGTGAGCACAATCACAATGATGTGATGTGGGGCTTACAACTGTGATCTCAATGTGAACATGGTGACAATGGGCAGAACTGGAATGATGCAGCACTGACACACAACCACAATGTGAAGGTAATGTGACTGTGACTATGATGGAAATGGCATGGGTGCAATGACATGATGATGTAATAATGGTGTTGTGATGCTGTAGGAAACTAGAGTTCCCTACAGTAATATCTGGAGTTTTCCCAAGGTCCAATAGCCCCTATCTTGCGCTCTTACCAATTCCAAGACCATTCTGCTGCCATTTGTCCCAATCTGAGTCAAGCTAGTTGATGTCCAAAGGTTAGTTTTGAACCCGATGTCCAGACCTGAGTTACCACACACTGGACCCGGTGTTCCTGCACCTTGGAACCCATTCCTGCACTCTGGGTTTGTTCAGGTTTTTATCTTTTTCATGTTTCCTTTACTGTACTTCATTTGGGTATGCCCAGATTAGACTTTTGTACCTAGAAATTAGTTTCTAGACAGTGTGCAAGTAACCACCACCTTTTCTAAGACTATAAGTCCAGTTTTATAGTCTTTTTCCTACTTTTCCTTCAAGCTTCCCTCAAGTCCAGCAAGTATAGTTGGTTTCCTAGCCCTACTGAATGGGGAGAAGCCAGACTCCTGTTTTCCAGTGTCCTGTGGACATTTAGTGAGCCAATCCTACAGTCCTCTTCTTTTTCCTTTCCTCTCTTTGCAATCCCCTTGGGTTGAGATACACACTTGCACCCCTATTTCTTGCATATGACTACACTCCAGAGGTCTTTTGCTGTTTTACAATGCAAGAGCCATGGCTGCCAAGATGACCATGACAGTGGCAGTGGGACCAAGATGATGTGACTGCAACCACAGCAGCAGCAGTGCAGCCAAGATGGTGACCAGAAGTGGTGGAACTGGGTCGACATGACTGCAACCACAATGGCAGCAGCACAGCCAAGATGATGCAATGACAACAATGATGGCAGTGGTGGTGGCAGGACTTGGATGATATGATGACATGATGCTGATGACAACTATCACATGACTGAGACAATATGATGACGTGACACTGATGGTGACTACAATGTGACTAATAACATGACCATAATGATGACCACAATAATGGTGGTATGATCATGATGTGACACTGACAGTTATCACAGCCACAGCACTATTGGATGTGATCATGATTGCAATGGAGTGGCCACCAGTGTAACTGGGATGATGAAGGCAGTGGCATGATGGTGGTGCACTTGGAATAATTTGACAGGGCAGTACAATGATGGTGTACTAGTTATGGAACCTGGATAAGCCAGCATCCTTACACCCTCTAGCTCATATTTGTGCATTCACATTATACTATGTAGCATGCACAATTTTTCACATTTGACCATTTGGCTTGAATCACCCAATGTTATAACTCTCAGGGGTTAGAATACTTCAAGACCATGTTAAAATATGTATGTCAATTGCATCATTACAAGCCTGAGGTATGTTTATTTCAACTCTATACTTTTTTATATGGCCAACCTAGACACTATAATAGAAATCACAGTCATACTTTCAACCAGAATCAATCTGTAGATCACTAATGGGATATATACAACACACTCAACAGTCTCAAGTGTCCAGCAACTGTCCTTCATAATGAAGACCCAAATAACTTTAGGTCCTGGTCTCACGCTTGTGCACCTTTCCAACCTTGCTCATTTGAGCCTACAGATTCAGAGGATGACTCTCAGGCTGGCTCTGACTCTCATGAGAATATCAAGCCTATGAATGATACAAATTTCATGCACATTGACAATGCCACATGCTGGCTG
>JBBPTO010000180.1:0-43229 GCA_038094155.1 Pulveroboletus cf. aberrans | reverse complement strand
GGCTCCAGAACGGGGATTCGACGGTCGTCGGTGATCAGTTGATGAAGAAGGAGGGTGGACAGGAATTTCAGATGTGGGTGGGGGTTTGGGCGCGGTTGCTGGGGGCACGGGAGGGGAGGTGGACGGCGACGTGAGTGGTATCTCGGACTCTGGAGCACCTTTGGCGGCCTCGAGGAACAACCAATCGGTGAAGCTGGGATCTGTGGAAAGTGGAAAAGCGTCAGTAACGGTGTGAATGAAACCGAGCGTCGCACGAACCAAAGTCGGCGCCAATTACTACGACCGAACGAGTCAGCCCATTTTGAAAAGATCGGAGGAGCGTGATGTGCTTACAGTCCTCGAGCTCAGAGGTAATTTGGGCTACGCGGAAGACGAGTGAGTGCGGATGCCACCAACTGTAGTCAGGAGCGAAACGCACCGGCGGTCTTGTTATTTATGATCATGATGGTGATGTACTCTGCCATGACCGGGTCTGCACGGGCGTGTGGGTGAGTGCTCGGAGGTGCGGATGGGGACTGACCAGCATCGGGACTGAAGCCCCGCTTCATGAGCTCGTCCTGTATCGCATTCTGAAAAGGAGGACGGTGAGGGAAAGGAAAAAGTCGGAGACGGAGACGGACCTGGAGCGAGTTTGCGCGTTCAGTGCCAATTGTTAGGCCGAAGGGCATCTTTGGTGGTCGACGACGGTGGAGGAGCGAATCAACCCACGATTAGTCATCTGATAAGACTTGTCCGAAATAATATTTATTTTACATTATCCCTAGGCGACGCCCCTCGCTTGACACGCTGCCAGCTCGCGCTCCTCAACTTCTTGTCTCGCAAGGATTGCCTCTTTCCTTTGCCTTATCCCCTCCTCCTCCCCCGGGAAAGGCGCGCGCGGAGCTCTACGGAGGTCGCGTTAGCATCAATGTTTGTCTAGCGACGTGTCGCTTACCCATACAGATGATTGGGAAGCGTTGGAGGTCCATCCGGGCTGCGTCACACCGTCAACACGCCTGTCGCCAACAAGAGGAAAACGACCACTCACACGTCCGACTCCTCAAACCGCAGCTTCCACTCCGGCACCATCTTCTCCCCGTACAACCACTTCCTGTCCCAAGATCCGTCCATCTCCTGCCAATACACGTAGAACGGCTTCATCCGCTCCGTCCGTCCCTCCTCCGCCCGCCCACTTCCTCGTGCACTCGCTGCTTCCTTGCGAAGCTCGGCAGCCATCCGACGTACCTCGTTCACCGCCTCCAAAACGGTGTCGTATTTGACAGACAACTGCTGCAAATTCTTGACCCCGTGTTCGAGTTCTCTGGGCAGCGCGCGGCGAGGCGTGCCCGCACGCGAGGAAACGGGCGTGTCGAAATCGGCTTGTTCCTCCTCTCCATCCGTCATCTCCGATTCGGTCCCACTGAAAAGACCTTCCTCGTACGCGGCTTTGGAGGGTGCTTCGCGAGGTGGAGATAACAATTGCCCAACTATTTGTGATGACCCGGCCTGAGCATCTGTACAAGACCCATGGTGTCTGGCGCTGAGATCGAGTCTTGGTGCGCGATACTCACCTTCCACATTGGTTTGGACAGGTGTATCTTGAGCAGTCGAGGTGTGTTCTGCCGCTGCCGCTACTCGGCTCTCGCCCAGGAGCGCGATCGACGCTCTTTCCGATGCAGCTTCTATCTTCAACCTTTTCCTTGATGGACCCTCTTCTGGCTCGTCCTCTCGGGACCTACATCGTACAATTTCAACGTCTTTGCCGATATTCATCTCTTCTTGCTCACCTTGATTTCTTGGGTAACTGGAGGCTCGACAACTCCCGGATGATTGTCTCACTCTTCATGTTGGCTTTCACTTTGTGAGCCTGTCCCGTCGTCATCGCAAGGACGAGGACGAGAACGCGGAAAGCTTACCATGGCAAGTTTCTGAAGTTCCCCGCGAGCGAGTTTTTGGAGTGCTCCTTCGCTCAAATCGATATTCTCTTTCTCCGAACTCGGCGTTGGGGTCGTTGGCTCACTTTTTAGGGGAATGCGAAGGACGATGGCTTTGCCCTTGGACTTGGATCGGAGGTTCACCATGATGTATATCCGAACACGATGTAACTCTCAGGTGGATTGAGATATGTCACCCCAGCGATGTGAAGGGGAGAAGGAAAACGATTTCGAACGCAAGGGTACGCATTAAATACAGAGTCTCGTTAATGAGATTCCAGAGGGAACAATACCGGGACCAGCATCTAAGCGAGTTGATAAAGGTCCTCTTTTGGAAAGAGACGTCAAAGCAACTGTCAAAGCACGACGTCTAGCGCGCACGGTCTTGACAAATTCGGTGACCACACTTCGAGGTGAGCTTGAACCTTGCAGACGATATGACCTTCGACTCACTCTCAAAGCCTGTCCGTTCAGACTGATTCTTGACGCGTGATATGCGCAAATGTCGGGGTGAAAACTATAGTGTCCTGTGGTCGAAGTGTCACTGCGATGCTATACCCGAACTTGGCAGCCGAGCGGACAACAATGGAGAGTGAGACATGCGCTAGGGAAACTCCGCCTCTCCATGTCACTTCAGTATTGTTCTCCTCCATCGGGCAAGGACCCCGCCCGCTTGATTTGAGGCATAGTTGTTCCACGAGACAAGTTTAAAGTCGGCGGACAGCTTGGATTTCGTCTACCAACTCTTCCGAGCATCACCACCATCAACCCCTAGCATCAGCACTGATATCCACGTCACGACATGGCTCTTATTCTGGACGGCCCCATGCTTCGCGACCTCGGCCGCAAGAGGCTTCAGGCCCTCGCAAAAGTACAAGTCTTCCTTCATCGTCTGCGTGGGCTCACTCACTGTTTCTCTCAGGACAACAAGGTTCGCGCACTCGGCACGAACGAAGACATCATCAAGAGGCTCTTGGAGAAGTATCCCGACGGCGTGCCCATGCCGAGGTGTGATGTCGCCACACAGCCCCTCTTGAGTTCGTGTACTTACTCAATTGGACCAGGAACGCCACGGCCGTCAAACCGTCTGCTTCTACCGCAGGTCAGACACCCAATGTGCGCAGGACAACCCGAAAAGGTAGAACGTCGCGCCCTGAAACGTCTGTCCTTCGTACGAACTCGCAAGGTGCGTATATTCTGGACCCAACGTCGGCGATCATTACTCACCACTCTATTTTCCCCGTTAGGTGGAGGTGAACCGATCACCATGACGATTTCACGCAATCACGATAAACCCACCTCCGCTCTCACCTCCAAGGAAGCTTTCCCAGAGCTTATTATTCTGGAAGGTATGTATATACTCTTCATCGCACCTGAAGTCATGGCTAATCCCTTTCGTTATCCCGTTAGACGTGCCCATCTCAGGGCCGTCCCACTCGGGTCGTGAAGCACGCGACACGCGACACGCCCACCCTGCCACGTTCAGGGAAGAGGATGAAACCGCCGACGGCAACGAAGACGACGAAGACCCCACCGGTCCGACGCGCAACGACCTAGTCGATGCCCTGCGCAAGTGCAGGCAATATACCGACGAGCTACCCGAGTTCTGGGGGCAGATCAAGGAATGTCAGCTCCTTGCCGGCCGGACGAAGCAGCTCCTGAAACGGGTCAAGGCCAAGGCGCGGCGGCTCGCCGCCACGCGGGAACACTTGGAAGTGGCCGCGCTGGCCCGGATGAAGATGAGACCGGAGTTGAGCGACGGTACGGCGCTGATGCCCAAGCAGGAACGAAAGCATCGGATCAGGTACCTACGGCAGCAACGCGAAAGGTACGTGGGCCGCAGCTGCCGTGGCGACGAGACCTGAACTAACCTGTTTTGTAGTCTTTACGGCCCTGACGAGGAGGAGGAGGAGGAGACAGATACCCCGGTCAGCAGTAGATCCGGGAGTCCCAAGGGGGAGGAAGAGCACGAAGATGTGGTGGGCCTCGAAGGTGGAAGGAAGAGAAAAGCGGCTCCCCTGTGATCCCCTCTGTTCTCTGTCGAACATTCGCATCGTGTCGTTGATACCCACTCAATTTGCATTCACGATCAGTATCTGTCACCCTGTCTATATTACAACTATTCGGCACGATCTTGCGGGCGCGCGACAGCTCAAGAACACCTCACGCTCATAAACAGGCCGTACTAGTACTTTCCGACTGAAGTTGGAATACGACCTAATCACTATCAACTCAGATGCCTTCGCTGCAAGAAAGACAGAATGAGCGGTCCAGACCATCGATTCATCAATCATCTACACACATAGGCACACTGGTGTTCCGTCTCTTCCTGAGGCGTGTTCCTCGTGTTTGCCGTTTCTTCGGATGCACCTCGGACACGCCAATCACATTCGCAAAGTCTTCACAAACCGATGGTACTTCGAATCCGAACACACTCGTTCTGATCTCACGCGTCCGCAGCGAGCAGGCTCTGCATGGGGCCGGCCCATAACATCCGTGATTAACTCGATGCAAGGGGAAATCATGTCACAAACCTGAGAGACCGGGCGCTGTGTGAACACGGGTCAAGCGGAAACGGAAACGGAAGCGGAAACACACGGGCTCGAGGAACGAACGGAAGAGCGCAACCCCCGACCTGCTAGGCCCTCGCTTACTCACCCCTCCCACGTCTAAAGGACGGCTACCGTGCGAACGTCGAACGTACAGCCCCCATCCGCCCGCCGCTCGTGAATGCTTTTGACTGATCGCATGTTTCGCCCGAGCGATCATCGTGGTCAGCGAGCCCCAACGCGATGCTACTGCTGCGCAACTTGCGTCACAAATGCGATGCAACCACTAACACGAATGAAACGCACCAGAGTCTTACTGATCAATCGATCATCGCTGCCTAGTTTCGGAATTACTCAAGGTCAGGCGCGTGACTAACCAACCATGTGATCCATACCAGTCACCCCGGCGCCAGTTTGCAGAACTGGTTAGTCAGCAAGTTTTACCTTGACGCTCTGGGGCTGGTAAGGGTAAACCAGTTTGATTGCGGGGCCATTGGAAAATACGGTTCGGATGTATGGGGCTCGGGAGCTTTACTAACCACACCTGTCGGTGCAATCTGGTCATACAGCGGAGGCAGTGGAGATTGATTGGATATGGACATTTGATGCGTACCTGGTTCAACACCGTGTTGTGAAACCGACAACAGTTGGTGGACATTCGATGGAATGCACGTCTATGACACGGGTATTAAAGTCAGTTCTCCAACAACGAGAGAGTGCTACCTACGAGTCGAATAGAACAACGCCGGATGATTTACAAGCATCCAGCAGCTGAGCGAAGGGTGAATGAACGCAGCAGGTACCCTCCTACAACCCATGCCTCTACCTGTTGTTGATGGTGCACTCGCCCACGTCATCATTACTGACGTCCGAACAAGGACGTGCATCAGACATTCCCAGACAAGTCTGATGATATACGAAGTCAGAGATACGTTGGACTGATAGGGCAAAACCACAACCTACCGTATACGCAGCCTGAAGGCCTACCCCACACCACGTGAAGATGAGTATTGCCAACTGCGACGCAGGGCTATCGGAGATGTATTTCAGGTCAACGTCTCCGAAAGTTGCTAAATGAAGCCAAATGATCAACCCTCATGGAACTCATCCGTGGACGCGGTTTCCAAAACGCCGACGAAGAGATTGAACTTGGTAGAATAGTCTAGACATGTTGCGATGTTGTGTGGAGCACAGCGCAGACCATTCAAGGGCCATACATCTATTCCGAAAAAGCAGATCAACATGGCCATTCGTGCGGAGAGTGGAAGAACCCTGGGTGCAACGGCGAGACAATAGCAAAGGGCTTCAAACAGGGCTAAGGCTTAATGATCTCTTGATCGTTCATCCTCCTTTCCACGGAATTGTTCCGTCCGGAGAAGGAACGTTGCTTCGCCATGGAAACTATGCAAATGCGCTTCCTTGCGCGTGATTTGGCTCAAACGCTGCAATCGTGCTTCAAGCAAACGCCTTCTCCATCCCGAAACACTGCATTCCTTCCGATTCGGATGTCTGCATTCCGTATGGAGGTAGGTTTGCTCACATGATAGGTCAGGCCTCAGGACTCCAGCACGACCCTACACAGGGTACACAGCCCGCGAAGGCTGATACGGGAGCCTGAGCACTCCAGGTTGTGCAAAGGAGAGAATCGACAGCTCGGAGTCACTGTAGAGAAACCCACGGATAGAGCTTAGCGCTATCCAAATCTGCGTGCCATGGCCGTCATGATATCACCACCGCTCTCGCGAGTACCCCACAGCATGACACAGAAAGAGTCACTCAGTAGCTGCACTTGGACAGGAGCTAGAAGCTCCCCCTGCTCCCCCCTTGTTCTGGACCTTGTGCTGCGAAAAGACAGCAGTGAAGCTCCCTATATCAGTCCGCACTTCAAAAAATCTTTGGGATCGAATGCATGCAGAGGAAATGAAAAAGATCGCAGACTAATATCATGCTTCGAAAACCCACCTCGAATGCCCAAACCCACCGTGAGCGAAAAGGAGGCGAACGTGTGATCGGAGATAGGCTTTCGTGAACCTCGCGGTGGAAGAAGTTTCCTGATGCCGTGTTCCTTCGCGGAAAGGTGTTGTGTTTACCAAGATCATGTGTGGAATCCACGGGAAAATGTCGCACGCTGGCTTGGATGAACCCTCCGCGCAAGCCGAACTGGTGCGACCAGGTGAAGAAGTGGTCATTCTCCGAGGACGGACCCTCGGCGAGTTGGTCACAAACTGAACATCAACAATCCATCTCACGAGCCTGAGTTGGCAACGAGGTGGACAGGTAGAGACACCGGCACGCTTGCGAGCCTCCACATTGTTGTCTCCACGTTCGCCCCGAGTCGCTCAGACTGCCACCTCTGACAGCCGGGGACCGCCCGTACTTCCTTGCCTGCTACATTACACTCACAAGGCGATGTAGCAACCTGCGCTTGTGCCGCGTGACGCGCAGCAAGGACAACATGCTGGTGCATGAACCAAAACCTCAGTTCATATATATCTCACTACTTCCGTGCGGATCACATCCGATCAATCGATATCTTTAGATCGGAACTTGTCTAGACTCCAAAGCATTGGGGCGGACGGCCTAAACGCCCACTTAGCTCTTGAAGATTTGAAGTAACAAAGATCCAGCCATCCGAACCTTGTCGATAATGGAAAAGCCGCGACGCTCCCGTTTCTTCAGTCTGGGCCATGCGATCGACTTTGCAACATTCAGATCTGGCATGGGGCGACGTTCATATCTCGCTAGATGTGACTCTACGTACGTCCGCATATCGCTTGGGACCCTTTGCGGCCGATTTCCGCGCGGCTCTTCTTATCCAAGCTGCAAAGGCATGGCTGATTTCGATTGCTCTCTTTCATCGAAAAAAGGAAGCGGTGAACTCACTGCCCCGTCGAATCGATCACGCTCGGAGAGGGCTCATCAACCAGCCTCAGGCTTTGTCCCCCATCATGCGCCGACCAGGCTCGAAACCGACCCTGCGGCGGAGCCGCTTGAGCTAGTACCCCAGAACGTGGGCGAATTCAACGAAACGAGATTAGCGCAATCGATGAGTGGCACATAGTAGTACGAAGGTGCCAGTTGATCAAAGTGACGGCACGACATTGACTGTATCTGCCAGCGTCCGAGGCTCGTGACATCAACAAAAGGCAAGGCATTCTATGTTTGGACACTTCCCCATCAGCTTCCTATCAAACCTTGCTGCCTCGAGGCGTGCCACTCCTCATACAGTTTTTGGGTGAGTGGTTGCGCCGCATCGATGCAGGAGCCACACGCAGGATGGAGGGCAGAGCGACGTCCGTGATCATTCGTACATAGCCTGTGTGGCAAGACTGACATTCGCTGATGTTGAATGTGAAGGCCAGAGGTCTAGATTCAGCCAAGAACGTACCTTGCAAAGTTAAGTTTGACACCACGTGTTTCTTACTCCGCCTCGGTTCGCCCATGCCTGGAAGCCAACATGAGCGGGCGAACCAGCGCGCTCCCAAGAAACATCGATGTCGGTGAGAAGGCAAACGGGGCTTGGACGGCGCGCAGAAGTTGAGAGACAAGTGATAAGATAACGGAATCAGAATACCATCATTTAACCGGTGTCGCAGAATGACTGGCAGTTCCATTCAACAACAGTAGTCCAGTGATGGTAGACCTTGAATGTAAAGCGGCCATCTGCCTCCGCGGAGTGCGCTCTTGGTCACGACTATAACCCATTCACTGAGGAATATCCTCCGCACAGTAACTGATAGGCCCAACCATAGATCAACAGTCAGAGGAGGGCAGTGAAACTTGACAAAAAAAGCATTCAAGTTGCCGGCCAGCCATCTCCCTCCCTGTTACATGGAAGCTCGCCAGAGTGGAGGTGGAGGAAGTTCCTCTATACCTCCTCCCATAACCGTAATCCCAGCCCCCGTATCGCTGGCCAACTCATTCTGTGGCAAGAAGGCGTTCCTGGCCGTGATCCGTGGATATGATTACGTCTGGCGCGGACTGTTTTGCAGATTACACTAGTATTATCCCCGTCAATGGACCGTCGGCATCGGGACAACGGCCCGTGTTCTGCTTCTCATAAGTGGGCGCGAGGCAATGGAACGTTCGCAGTCGACGGTCTCCTTTCCAACGCCGCCTCGCATACAAGCATAGAGCCCGACGTCGTCGCGCGCTAGGAACGCCATCTCGACTCCTTGATGGTGGCAATCTCACCGCTCCGCACAAAGCTGGACTTGTCAAGACAGTTTCTGTCCCCAGTCAGGTGTCTGTGCGGTGGATATGCCCCTCCCGACTGCTTAACAAATGGAGCTCGGTCGACCATCCATTGTTTGTAACTATTCGATGACGATCGAAAGCGGGCCACGGGGAGGTGCACGCCTGTGGCCGCATTTTGAGGCGTGCTGTGTTGGATTAAAAGTTACCAATTAATGACGCGATTGAGTACGATATCCTGCCGACTTGGCCGCAAAGCGACCGAGACGAAGTGTCGCTAGCATGGGCGCCGGAATGCAATTTAGTGCGGTTAATAACAACTCCCCCGAACAAGAATCAACAATGAGCTGTGCAGGTTGTCATCGGCGGAGAAGCGCTGAGCGACCCACCTCATTCATTAAAACAATTTGGCTTTCTCTTGATTCTGTCACGGAGACGCCTCCCACGACTGACCTCATAAGCCACATGAGCGTCGGTTGGCCAGCGGGGGAAATGTGACATATTAACTCGTAGGAGGTGTTGGCTGGATGGATGAAACGAACCTGACGCAAACACATAAGTACTAAGAACGCCAGCCCTGTGCAAGCGCGCCACACTCAGGCACGTGTTGATGGAGATCAATTGCGGCGACCCGAGCCTTAAGGTTGACCCATTCTGCATCTACTATGTACTAGTACACACCGTAGCCAGGTCAAAAGTGAGTCAAAGGTTCAATTAGTCTATGTATAGCAGTTTTTCGATAAACCCACCAATCAGCGCACTCCGAGTCAGAACCGTGACGTTACTTGACGGCTTTGCTGAGCAGTGACTGGCGTCTACGCTGGGCGCAGGCACAATTGTAGTCCAGCAGGCCCTATGCCATGATATGTGACATCGAAATAGGACAGCGCAAACCCAGGTCAGGCCCTCACCAGGGTTGGCGTCAACCGAAGTGTGAGCCGCGCAACATATAGGCACGACTGTCCAAAAAAGGCCGAGCGCGGAGAGCCGAGTGGGGTAGAACGCGCCAGCTCGCTTATTGGGCGTCCTCTGGAGTTGAGCCGATTCGCGGGCGCCATGTCATGTCACCGATGGACGTGAGGTCGCTGGTCAGGGATTATCGTGTTTGCTCTGGACGACCCTTCAATGACAACTTAATTGCCACGTCAGAGTTCGAGTAGTGCCAGGATGATGCGTAGCGTGGTTCGATACCAACATCTCTGGTAATCTAGCGGCCATTAGCTGGTATCGATCAAATATCTTGATCACTGCATTGGCACATGGACATGAACAGGGTTGCCACTGACAGGACACACTTTCATCCTAGACATCCAGCTGACCCCTGTCTACTTCTGGTGGGGAGGTTTCTTTGTTAGTTGGGGATGCGGCGGGAGCAGACACCAATCGAAAGACGCCTGTCGCGTCATGATGTAGCCGGATCGAAGCGCGACCAGGTACCGCGCTCCGGTACCGCGCTCGCCGAAGCCGACGAGGATCCTATCCATTCGTCATGGGCTATGAGCAGCGTCAGGGTCCTGAATGTTCAGAATCGGTTCGTCTCCGGGCCGTGAACCGCTTGCTTCAAGATGTTCATCCGCTGCCCTCACGATGTGACTTGTGAGAAAAACGTTTGCCGCGTAGCAAGTACGGAGAAGCGGGCTCGTCCGACGCGCGAGGTCAGTAATAATCTGGCTTCTTCGTTCTCCGAGGTTCGGAAACCGGTACGGCATAGGCTGTGCGCGAAGCTGGCAGCGTCATCATCATCGTGCTCATCGTTCCATCTTCAAATTCGCAACTAGTAAGCCCTATCTTTTGAGGCCGTCCAACACACTGCCGTCGAGCTGCTATGAATATTATGAATATGAAAGAGAAACGCCGAAAGATGGTGTCGGTCGACAAATGTAATGAAAGATAACAGACAAGCTCTCTAATAAAGCCTTGATCGGCCAACTCCATCGAATCGGAGTCGAGGGCTGGCCAACGTTGCTGGCAGAGTGGTATCGCCATTGTTCAATTGCGGAATCCACCGAGCGTTCGAGGATCGCTGGGCTTTGAGATGGGGTCGATACACGACGACAAATTGAAAGGAGCGTCTTCCCGCACAAGAAGACTATCAGCAGTGAACCAAATATGTATTCTTTGTCCGTTTCCAGTACGTCAAAAGCCGAGCCTCTCTCCGACGAACGGTTCACGGCGTGTTCCTCAAGAGTACACAATCACTTTCCCCCTTAAACGGACGTGGGTGTTCCCAGCCAAGGATCCCTGTCGTCAATCAGCCGGAGTCCTAAGCTTCAGCCCTCTTGCCCCGCCACAAGATAGCAATCAGATGGATGCGCTAGATGATACGGTGGACTGCCCATAAGTTAGGGCAAGGCAATACAGGTATCGCTCCCGCCTTTTTCATTCACCAGGCTCACCGTATACGGGGCCCGATATCTGATGAGATGAGGCACTCTGGCTCGGTCGCCTCCGTGGCTAGTGAGCATTTGAATACGATGGAGTGGGAATAGATCGTGCAATGATTATCAGACCACGCACAAACACTATCCATGCCACACCGTCCAGCCGAACATAAAGTCGGATCCAGATTGATATAAAGGAAACTCACGCCTGTCTTGATATGCGAGGCAGGAGCCAAGGGTGCCAAAACAGCTGGACGAATCCTGATGCTCCGCACATGAAGTCACGAGGCGAGAGTAACGAGTAAGGCAGTAGAAGAGCAACCCGAAACGGACCGACCCAGGCTGAGGTAAGGGACGCGGTTTGGCAGACCGGGGAGTAAGGGTGTGATGTGGATGCTCCGTAAGCTTATGAAGTGCTCTGTCAATGTCTCATATCATAACATCGCATAGAGAGTTTCCCGTATGGCAACACCGGACAGCGAGGGGACTCGGGAGCACTATGCGTACACGTAGGCGAGCGGAAATGACAAGCACGGCCGAGGGCAATGGCCCCGGCTCTGATCAACGATGAGGGGGATGAGAAAGCGATGACACGGTCCGGTCAAGGCTTGGTAATCTGAAGTCAGGAGTCGAAATACTCTCGGGATGGAAGCAAAGGTTGCCGGAATGGAGCAAAGTTGATCCAGAGCATTCCAGGTGTCAGAGGAAAGTTACCGACTGCCCGACGGCTGTCGATCCGGTCATACCGCAGAGTCAAGGAGACTGGAACATTGTTAGGAGAAGGATGGCTGCGTTGGGCGGGTGCTGTGCAAGCGATGAAGTGAGCCAGTTCAGGAGCTGTGACAGCGCATTAGGCGGATCACAACGATTTTGGATCACGATATGCCGGAAGCTCTTGTCGGTATGTCCGTCAAAAGTTTCGTGCTCAAAGGAGGCGTTTGTCTACTTCAAGTCAGAATATAAAAGCAGGGCGAAGAGGCCCATCTTGCACACCAGCTGTGTGGCGCCGTCCATCCGGTGTATTCGATCACGCACGCCTGTGGATAACGAGGGCTCGTTCTCGCCGTCCTCGAGGCAGCAAGCGAAGACAGACGAGCAGCACAGAGACGTACGGTCGTTCCCACGAGGTGAGTTTCCATTGTTTCATTTCACGGAGGACCGTTGGTTGGGCTGCGCCAAACAATAACAGTGGCAAACACGCACCGGCGTGCAGCACGGCGTCGTTCGGTTGGGTGGTTCGGCACGTTTTGGGTTACATAACAAGTGATACGTGAACGATTTTATTTTCAATTTTTCGGACGATCTGAATCTTGCCGCGTTCGGATGGCGTTGTCGTCCTTCTCAGGGACTCACGATTTATATACTCACCAAGACAAACCCTGCAGTGCTTCTGAACTATTAGCCCGTCCGCCTAGCCTTTGCTTGTCTCCAGCGCTACCCTCCCCCGTCCATGGCAGCAGTGCACGGTCCACTCGCACCCAGTCATCCCTCACCGTTCAGGACTGCATCCCATCCGCGTCTTGCATACCCACAACCACCCGTAAGTCCCCCCACCTCTTTCGGGAAATTCCCCTCACGTCTTCCCAGGCACCCTCTACCAAGCCGCCCTCTACACAGCCGGCGTCCAATCCTAGGCAGGATCCCTTCTACGGTCACGAGCAGACGTCCAAGCTATGCGCAAGGTTCATAACCCATCTTTTTGCTTGTCCAGAGTACCCCCCTTCCTCATCCAACTCCACTGTCAAGCTTCCCCACTTCATCGCATATGCCCTCCACAGGACGAAGCTCCATTCCTCCGTGACGTTTGCCGCCCTTGTCCTTTTACAGCGACTCAAGGCGCGTTTTCCGACCGCTCGGGGATCCTCGGGTCACCGACTCTTTATCTCTGCATTTATGCTAGCCTCCAAGGTGATCTGCGACGATACGTATTCGAACAAGTCGTGGTCGATAGTCGCCCAAGGCATGTTCCAGCTGCGCGAAATCAACCAGATGGAGCGCGAAATGTGTCAATATTTGGAATGGGAGCTGAACGTGGACCCCGACACGTTGAAGGAGTTCGAAGAAATGATTCGGAAAGATTTCGTCGGCGTCGGTCCATATCCCACTTACATTCTGCCCTCGACCAAGAAGTCGACCCCGCCACCCACTTCCAATCCTTTTGCTTCCTCTCTGGGCTCAAACCCTTCGCCTTCGTACGGGCACAGGCATCCGTCGCCACCAAAGCCGATTATACCAGCGCCCCCGCACCCACCTGCGACGTACGTGACTCCACCCACAACACCGGATATGCCATCCCCTTCGTATACGCCGTCCACGTCACCCGCATCGTCAGCATCGCCGCCGACTCCACCCGGAATCGAGGACAATACCGCAAAGATCGTGTCGGCGTCGTCATCCCCAGGTCTTGCAAAGGCAGAAGCCATGCCTATCGTTTACTCAAAATCGAAGATGTTTGCTTTCGCCTCTCCGGCCGTGTGGTAATTCAATCGTATTGTAGCTCACAATATTTGTCTAGAATGGTCGTCTTGAAGACGACTCTTATTGTATACTCGCCGCTCTCCCCCCGGTCGCCCCCCCGCTATTTAAGGACATATCTATACCCTTTGCCGCTCGTTCCTTGGGTGGGCCACGTGGAGTACCGTTGGCGATGTCGGACTGTTGTGCTTCATCTGCATTGGGCATTCCTGTTGCATCTCATGTGTCACTACCGCATACAAACTTTTTTTTTCGTAGGCATATGTACATTATAAAGAACAAGTCCCACTCAATACGAGTAAAGAGCCAAACGAGTCGGTCTGAAAGTCAAACGTTGAAACTTCGCGTGGCTTCCAGGTGGGGATAAGCGCCAGCGCCCCTTCCCACAAACGTCAGCATGAGCCGTCATCAATTTGTGGCATACAACGGCAAAAGTCTTGGTCTCCGTTAACGTTTGGCATCGACTCTCTGGCCTGAGGCGACGTTGACACAGCCCGGCACCGATAACGCGTCCAGGGCTGAGTACCACAGCTGATATGATCATTGTCCTCTGGCGCTGACACATTTGGTGAGTTCAAACGAATGCTAATTCGGGTTTGGAACGACATCAGACGCTTCTGTTGGAACTTGCCTCTTGCGGTCACTCGTTTATCTCAGCTGACGCCAGCCCTTGGGATCGTGGCACCCTTATTCGGATTCGGCATTCCTGGGCGCATGCTCTTCACATTAACTAAAGATGGGTTCTGGAGGCGCTCTTGATGGAGTTAGCCCGTCAGCGCGTACCAAGGCAGCCCGTTTGGAGTCTGAAAATCCCCTTCGTTGGGTTCGATAAGAGATCAAGTCATACATCTAACATTTCACCCTCCCCAGCGACAGGCCTCTTGGAAGACAAGGGCGCACACTGAAATGTGATGTGGGTCCTTGAGGCACGACGTGGCCACTCGCAAACTTCTTCTCAAGAGCCACGCGGTGCCAGCTAAAATATATTGTGCGTGAGATGAAAAGAAAGCCGTATTGGTGAAACTCTGACTCAAGCTCGTGGCAATATAAGGCCACTGCAAGGAAGGCGCCGTTGGAAGGCTCGTTCCCAGAGAACACGATCACTATGCAACCCACAGGATGGCGGGTATGATAATTGGCTTGTTCACCGTCCCAGGGCGAGGCGCTGGTTCATTGTTGTCAGAGGTGCGGCTAGCACTACAGCAAAGACATTCATTGTCCTTGATTTCGCCGATTGCAAAGGTTAAATCCGCGCACCCTTGATACCATGCGATCAAGCACCGCCTTCCTTTTCCCTTTCTTTGCGAGGAAAAACACGCGATCACCTCATGGCTGCATTCATTATGACCATCTCTGGCAATCTTCTATGGGTTCAAGGCAGGTACAATGTCGTCCGAGCGTTATCACGACCTGAGTTCCATTGTGCACTTCCGTTTTCGTGTAGGTGGTTGCGATACCCTGCACTCATGGAGTGGTATATACCCTGGTGGGCCACACACGAGGCGGGCAGCGAATGGAATCTTTTGGAGTTGCAATGGAGCTTTACGCACGGGCAACGTTGACCTTTCATGTAACTTCGGTCCGAGACCGTTGTGGTGCATTCCACGGTTTTCGCAAGAAGGATGCAAGTAACGATCTTTTTCGCACCCTTGCCGTGTGCGAATCGACTTCTCCTCGGCATATCCCCTCAGGAAACATTGACAAATTAACGCTCTGCGCAAGACCGTAGGCCGCCCTGTGGCATTTCGATCCCGTGCCTGTTTGATCTGTCAGTATGAGCTGTGACCTGCGGGTCGGCGCCGCACGCCATCGCCCGCACTGAATGCTAATGAACGTTTTAGCTTGTTCGAGGCGGTATGCTTGATGAGAGAGAGCTGACCAGGTCCGAAGGAAGTCCGATCGTTGTTTCGGCTTGAAAGACCATGATGGTTATCATGGAAACGATAGAGACAGGGTCGGTGTTCGCCGTGGCATCGCGACGGATCAACAACGGCGGTGACGATCTTTTTGTCCCTCTTGTAAGGGTATATAGCGCGAACGGGACACATGGGGCAAGCCAAGGCGGCGTCGACTGGTATCCGTTATCCTACGGTTTGTTCTTTCTTGCGGTGGGAGACGTTCACACAGCTGTACCATCCTGCGACTGCGCCGGCCCGCGATGCACAGGGATTGCGCTTCAAACGCCGGCGATCGCCTTGTCAGTCTTCTTTTTTCGGACACCGCCTCGTCGCCGTCGTGGTTTGCGAGGTTGAGAATCAGATGGACGGGCGAAGACGAGGGTCGGCGAGGTAGTTTCCCTAATTCTATCCCGGTCTCGAGTACTCACGATCAGCGTTGAGCAGGAAGGGTGCTCGTATTTCGCGGGGTCGGAACAGCCACACCTTTTGTACCAGATCCTGCCACGTATGGTAGACGAAAAAAAAAATACAAGTTTGCCTCCCTGACGATGTTTTGAAATCCCCTCTTTCCATTCGAAATCGTCGAGCGATGATATCACGATGGCATAGCGAATGCGGAAGCAGAAAGCCCCATACCCAAGAAACGATCTAGATTGCCCTACTACCTTGCGTCACCGGTTCGCGTCATTTCCTTCGCCCAGCACTGTGCAACATCCCGAAATTTGCTGCACAGGCGAGATCGTTGCACGCACAGACACGCAACAGGAGCGTTTGTCAGCTGCAGTGTCCTCGAACTCGATCGCAGTCATCCCAAACCATGGGGTGCCCAACTCACTCACTTCCTCGCCTCGCTCTCCTTTGTCGTTTCCTTTTTGTCTTCATTGTTTCCTCAATCTTTGCACCCGAACTGTCTCCGGTGTATCGGCCGCACAACGCCGTGAACATGACAGGATTCATCACACACAGTGACACACTCCTCCACCCCTTGGCCCTGCCCCGAGGTCTGCCCATGATGCGATGTAGATGGACAGATATGGCTGTTGCGGTCCTGGCTCCTCAAAGTAGGGTCCTCACGTGTGTCGCAGTGCGACGGCGGCATATATAGCACTGAGTACGAACGCTCACACCCTCGCACGTTCCAATTCGTGTGTATGGCGCTGCAAACTCGTATCGCCAATAGCCATCTAACGATTGTTGGTTGACGGGACATCACACGTTCCTCGTATCTTTTTCGAGATCCCTGAGCGCGTATTGCGGCCCCATCGCTGACCCACAACCACCGGCCACCGGCGTCACTGGTGTCGTCCATTGTCATTCGTCGTTGTCACCATTAGGCGGGATGCTATCAGGAACGCCCTTGATCGCGGCGCCGGATCAAGGCGCGCCGCGACTCCACCCGACATCTGTCTCGCGATTCCAGACTGATCATGATCATGACTTTTTTCAGACGTCGTCGTCCACGATGGTCATTGCCGACGACGCCTGTCGGACGATAAGGATAATCTCTGATACCCCTTGTCATGGCCTGTCAATGACGCCCTTTTTGCGCCATTCATCGATCCCCACCGTCTTCCTTTATGGGTCCACGTACCTGTGGAAACTATGTGGAAATGGCCATGACCGACTCGGACGCTCGATTTAGGGCGCTTTGATAACCTGTTTTGGCGCCCTTGGGTCTTATATTGCGCCTTGGATGCTGCGAGCGCGCCCTCTTTCTGATCCGGTAGGATGATCATTGCGATAATAACACCATACCGTTGATCGCAAGCTCGATTACGCCCTCCGAATCGGAAAAACAGGACACTAGTCGGACGGATCCTGCCTCTTGTCGCCCACATAGGCAAGCACGTGGATATCTGGGGAAGTGGACAGCCTCGCGCGAGTACTAGCACTTTGTACCTTGCGGTCTCCGATCGACATATGTGGTGCTTTCGTGGTGCCTATCATATCAGTACCGTACGAGTGCTAGAGGCAGTGTTGGTGCTCGGTTCGGGCGGGTTCAAGCTCGAGCTCGAGCTTGTGCGTCTCAGTTGGCAGACTCCACAACACCGGCCCGGCTGGACCCTCGTGCACATTCGGGGTGACGCGACTGTCCTGCCAGTGTCGTAAGACGAGACATCCCTATTCGCGCCCCCGGGGCCCTTCTGTGAGCTCGACTCTCGTAAAACAACATAATGGCCCTTGCACCTCCGTGTCTACTTCTGCTAGTGAGTCTTCCCACATTGTACCTGTCCTTCGCACGTACGTGTGTACATTTGGACCCGTCTGCTGATGCGGCGGTGGCACTTCGCAGTTGAGAAGTATCAGATGACTTCGTGATCACGATAGCGCAACGCCCCATCGTGTCAGCGCCAGTGATCGTTCTAGACCATCGCAACCACGATCGACTGATCGATGGCAATCATCGTGGTCAGGGATGAGTCACGAGACAGCGTCTCTCTCTTCATTCGTCGTCGATGAAGCTCTTGTAAAACACCCAGGCGTCAACGTACTCCTCCCCTAGCCCATCCGCCCGCTTGAGTCTCCCGGCTTTGGGTATCAACCCTGCCTTTTGGAATCCGAGACGTTCCCATAGCCTGGCATGTGGTCAGCACCCTGCATGCAAGTGCGAACAAGAAAAGGACTGGACTGACCGAACGCTCGCCACGTTGTTGACGTACACCAGGTTAAACACGCTCGCGCGGTATCCCAGTCGCGGGGCGTAGTACAAGTACGACCGCGCGAGGACGCTGCCGTATCCGGCGCCCCTGTGTGCGGGCGGGACAACGAAACCTGCGTTGCAGATCTGGGAAGTTGCCGTTCGTCAGCATCTGTGATGGAAAACGAGCCATTTCAGCAGGGCACCATTTCTGGTTAGCGCTCGGGCGAGGGACGGCCTGCAGCCAAGATTTCATAGGGAATGGAACTAACGTGCGAAGAGCGCCCTGGATAGTTGGGTTTGATCTAAAGACGTAGGCTCATCAGCAGGTGTGACAAAAGGATAAAAGGAGCGTAAGGAGAGAATCCGCTGGTACAGAGACATTACGTTCGACGATCAGAGTCTGGCAATGCACGTGCAGCATGTCACTGCCGAGTTCATGGGGCAATTACGAAGAACAAATGCTCGGAGAAGCGGACGGGGACTAGAAGAGTTCACGTCATCCAGCACCAGCTTGTACTCACGTAGTAGAATCCGACCAGGCAAGTGCCCCATGGCCGACCCCCGCGTGCGCGCTCGAGATCGGTCTCTACCTCTTTGCCATCCTCGTCCGTTTCACACACAAAAGTGGTTTCGTCCTGATCCGCTTGCGCACGCAGCCCGGCGATGGCGATCACCACGTCTGCAGCGAGGAAATACGCATTGAACGCGTCGGGATCGCGCATGTCCTCTTGGGGATAGGTCATTCCCCTGTCGACCTCATCCGCAAAGATGGCATGCAGATGCTCAAACAAGCCAGGGTCGACGGGGACCGTAGATGACTTGTACGGGGCGAGGTGGAACAGGGTCAGGGCAGCGCATGGATCGCGTGGATGCGACCACGCCGTCGCGGGCAGACGGATGTCCATGTTGGCGGCTGGACTTGCGAGGGCGCCGTAAGCGGACATGCCAGATTGAGATGATTAGAAACAATGGATTTGAGTCCGTTTCCTCGAACTTCGACGAGGCACCTGCCTGAATCGATTAATGAATGAGTTCGAGATGCGTAACGAAAGACTATTGATACGATGACTCGGAAGACGAGCGGCCGAGATGCGGCGTCGGACGTGGGAGAAATGAAGCAACGTTCCTTGTTCAGTCGAGCCAAAATGTCGAATTTCGCAGTTCCATCACCATCACGGGGCGCTCTATCTGCTGATCTCGAGGTGAAGAGGCACCCTGAAGAGACCGCTGTTCTGGCCCTTCGGAAAGATCGAGAAGCGCCATATTGGTATTCATCGGGAAGTTGTGGTGGACGAGCTAGAAGCCATCTTCGAAGCGACTCGAGTTATAGAGCTAAACAGCGCCGCACAGCTTCAGATTTCGATGAAATCCTGGTCCTCCTATCAATCGCGGGCCGTGATATTTGAAACACGGCCCGCTGGCAAAAAAACTCAAAATGTCCTCGTGTCCACCAGCTGGCGAGTCACGTCCAACTCGAGCACCAAACTACGTCCCAGCCACGGGGGCAATTCGCCCTCCGCTGTGCCAGCCTGGGCGTCCAACTGTGGATGGTCTACCCGCGCCTGGGTCCCTTGCTGCACCCCGTTCCCGAAGAAGACGTACCCGGGAATGTACCGGTCCACGAATCTGTTTCCGGCGTGATTGTGAGCTGTGAGATTGGAAAGGAGATCGACACACACGTCTTGACCTGAGCATCCGTCATGCCTCGTCCGCCGTTCTTAGCCTTCATGTCGTGCTCTTGCTGTAACCGCCACCGATAGATGATCGCGCACGACGACGGTGGCCCCCTGATCTACATTTCAGCCTCGGTCAGTCATCGTCACGTACGCTATCCGGGACACACACCTGAACGAACGCATCGAGCAAGCGCCACCACTCGACGTATGCTTCCAACAGCCCGTTCACCTCGAACACGTCCTCGATCCTTGTCATCGTCCGTACATTCAACTCTATGTCGGTGTCGTTTGGACCAGGCACAGACACGGACCCGGCAGTCCACCGCATCTCGACCACCTCCCTTGGGATGGGATAGAACCCGACGCACCATCCCTCGAACACGACCACGTCTACAGGGCCCCTGACGACCTCTTCCTTGCCCACCGCCCGATCGCCCTCGCCACCAAACAGACTCTTGTCAAACGATGGCAACGCCACCTCGCGCGACCTTCCAGCCCGCTGTCCTTTTGCATCCGCATCGTCCTCGATGGGGTCGTTGATGCGCTTGAGCGCCCTCAAGACGTCCCACCCTAACGCAACGTCGTGCGTCCCCGGCTGCCCGCGTCCGTGCAACAAGCGGTTATGCGGATGCCGTTCGGCGAGCGCAACCAGCTCCGCGTGTGGGAGGTACAGATCGTCGATCGAGAGCACCACGACGGAGAGCGCGTGTGGCGGGTCGGCGAGCAGTGCGCGCAGGCGCGACGTGAGATACGTCTTGCCGCTCCCTTGCGGGCCCTGGACGCCGACGAAGAGCGGGGGAGGTCGGAACGGGGCTGAATAGCGCGCGCGATGGGCTCCGAGGCATTTCAGGACGTGGTCTGCCATCGCACACACTGCAGGCGGGTATGCCATCTCCTATGATCGCAAGAGCTGGCCGAGCTGGCGTACGGATCACGTGGCACATTATGATTGCTATAAATCCGTACCAATACCGCAGTCATATCTACTGCCATCGCAACGAGAATACCGCATTCGTTGACGGATGGCAAAAAAGGAAGAGAAAAGAATAGTCTTTTTCATGGTGCATGATGTCCGAAGGAGCGGGCCTACTTGCCCCCACCGTAGCGTGCTTTCCGACCAAAGTCGAATGGTATGTACTTGTACTTGATCATATGTCTGAGAGTTCCGATGTGAGTCAAAGGAGTATAGATTGGGTGCGAAACGGGCGCACTGTATTTGACGCCGCATTGTGAGCGCGAAGAGGACACAGAAGTAGACCACGAGAATAGGCCAGTAGACGGGCACGTCAAACATCTCGGACGTGGTGCACAGGAGCGAGATGATGACGGCGCGCGTGGCAGATAGCCTGTCAACAGTCAGTGCGCTCGAAGACACTAGAACAAGCAAGGAACCCACCAAAACTGCCATTCGGGCAGCCGCCTCACGAAGGGTCTAAACTCATCGTCGCGTTGCGATGGCAGGGTGGGGCCGTCATCGGTGGCCCCCTCTTCAATCTCATCTGCGAGGAGGTCGTCCTGGAGCGAGGGGTCGAACTTGGGTTGTAGGAAGGCCAGGAGGAGATTGAGGAGGTATATGGCGAGGCCATCTGTGGAGTGGTCATGGAATGGACGGGCGGGATATGGAACCAAGGTACGCACAGCATACTGCGTTGGGCGGCCCGCGGAAACGTCAGTTAGCGTCCTGTAAGTAGATTGGGCACGAACCAATGTACCACTGGGAGATGGATGAGGCTCTGCAGACGCGGGAGAGGGAGAAGACGTACCCCTTGGGAGAGGACAATACGAAGCATGAACAGAGCGAGGAGGGCGAGGGTCCCTAGCCAGCGTCGGAGGACATGGGGCGTCCAGCGGTCAAGGGTTTGCTGGTATTGCCGCCTGGCTTTTGCGAGGGTCGTCTGGACCGTCTGCAGCGGCGTCGACCCGGGTTCGTCAGAGGACATCATCCTATACGTCGTTACGGGCGGAAAAAGGAATTTACGTGGACCAGAACCAGTACTTAATTCGAGCGGAGTTATTCGGGGTTTGAAGTTGTGCTCTAGGGGTTACTATTCACCGCGCTAACAAGTTAGTGTATATGCATCCGATGACCGTCTTTATCAATTGTATGGCTTTATTTTGATTACCCATGTCCTGGACGTGAGTTTCCATCAGGGTATTTGCGATTCCCAGTCTTGGATGTCGAGGGTCGGTCCCGTTGCCTCTGCTGCCGCTCTAGACTTTGCCTTCACTTACCCCCTATCCAATGTGTTGACGATACAACGCCCGTTTCGTCAGAGGCGGCTCAGATAAATTAAGCAGGCCAGCCTCGTTATACATAAAAGAAAAGGTATTTATGCAGCTGCTTTTGCGACGTTAGGCCACTTTCGAGTAGCTGTAATGCAGTCAACATCCCTGCCTCGCGCTATGCTCATTACGAGAATAATCATGCAGCAAGCGCCAACCGACTCTAAAGGAGGTATGGGATGACCGCTTTTCTATCCTTGGGGTAATCGGCAAAGTTGTCGAGGTACCATCGATGCCCCTTGTAAGCTCTTGAGATCATGACACAGATTTCGGCCGTGAAGAAAATCCAGGGTGGCTGGATCGAGGCCACGAGAGCCCCGAGTGACGTCATGTCGGGCAGGGGCGCAGCGGCGAGCGCAAAACCGAACCATTCGACCCACTCGCACAGATAGTTGGGGAAGGAGACGAACGCGTACAGGTAGCCGTGAGGGACGCCGTAGTGCTCCTTGGTGTGTTTAACGTCAAGGTCGTCGGACTTGGCTTTGGCTTTGCCCTTTGCCTTGGCGTTGCGGCGAATCTTGAGGAGGACCTCGTCGTGAAGTATGTTGCCTACGAAGCCAGCTGCCCAGATAAGGATACCTGCCCAAAACGTGGGACGGGCCGGACTGGATGCAAGAAACGAGGCTGCGGTGGAAGAATGAAGATAGGTGGCCATGAGGGTACCGTTGATGAGGTTAAATATGATAGCAAAAATGGGGATGATGAGGTGCGCTTTGGAGCGGGAGGGGGTGCGGAGGGGAGAGATGAGGGCGCGGTTGGTGTAGTGGACGACGAAGAGGGCGGCGAGAAGGAGCTGGGCGGGCGTAAGCGGGGGCGCATCGGCCGGGGAGACAGCGAGCGGCGTTCTGACGAGGGCGGTCACGAATGTGAGGGGTGCGACGACCTCCATGACGATCCAGGCGCGGATGCCGTCGACGAGGAAAATGCTGTCGGCGGACGGGGAGAAGCGGCCAAACGGAGCATTGATGAAGAGCTGCATCGGGCAGATGAGCGGTGGAACGACGAAGAAGAGGCAGCGGGCGACTGGAGAAGCGTCAGCTTTCAAACGGGGAGGAGGACAAAGGACCGACCGTCGTAGAGGGGGAGCATGTCGGTCGTGTCTCGCTGACTAATATCAACACTTGTTTCAATGCCATGCCAAAGTTGCGTCTCAAGCGGACGCCCGCAGAAGTGCACGAGCGGGCACGTCGCAGGGCGTACAAGGCCGCGAGAAAGGCCACCAAGCGAAAGCATTCGCCAGACTCGCATGCCCGTGTCTCCGACCCCGAACCCGACGACACGTACGGTCCACCTCCCCCTCCCTCCTCGTCTCACAAGCCAGACTATGATGCCATCAGAGCAGAGCTCGACGAGATGCGGTTCAGGGAAAAGATGTGGGAAGCACTCGAAGATGACGAACGCCTGGACGGCATAAATACCCGCTTCAATGACTATGCCCACGTCCCTGACAGGTGGGCTCGAGACAAGCACGACGCAATCGATCCACGGTACATGGATGACGACGAGTACGCCGAGTGGGTTAGAGAAGGCATGTGGAAGTGGGTCAAGTCTCCTATCCACACCCACGACCACCATTGACAGTACACTCCTCAGGAAAAAGCATGCGCGAGAATTCGAGGAACAGGCGAAAAAGGATGCCGAAAAAGCAGCTCAAAGAGCGCGCGAAAAGGAAGTCAAGGCAGAGACCACCCGCCTCGAGAGACTTGCCCTCGAGCGCGAGGAGAGACGCAGAAGGGAAAAGCAGAGGCTTCGAGAGGAAGAATACAGGCAGCGATACGAACAGCAATGGAAGGCTCTCTTGGATCCTCGGACACACGCCCACGACCCCTTGACGTTTGCAGACATACCCTGGCCGCTCTTTCTAACCCATCCTGCGAACGGCAAAGTCTCGGAGAGTAATATCACCCCAGAAGCCGTCACCGCCTTCCTTTTACCGGACATTGATGGTATGGCTACGCTTACAAACGATGACATTTCGAGGCGAAACCGCGAAAAACTCAAAGAGACCCTGTTGCGATTCCACCCAGACAAGTTCGAAGGACGCTTCATGCACAGGGTCCCGCCAAGCGATATAGAGAGCGTCAGGGAGGCAGTGGGACAGGTCGTCAGAGTCCTAAATGTGCTCATGAGCAGGCAATCTTGACAACATTTGTGTTCGGCGACAGATAATCTTACGGACAACGTCAGTATCTAGGACTCCGTAGGTGGATAAGCCGCGCGCTTCCACCTTGATCTCGCGGTCGTTTGCACGATGGTCGTGGTCAATTCCTGTTCCGCAGTGTGTACTCCAGCTCGGTACTAGTCTCGGATCGCTAGATACCTTCACGAGGGTCACCGTACCTGAGGAAGATCAAACTATCGGCTCCGTCGCCCGCTTGTTTGCATGCCAGTGGATATTGCACCGCTTGTTTCTTAGTTCTTCAAGTCGAAATTGACAGGTGTGTAACTCCCCCATGGTCTGTAGAGTCGTTTCCGCGGCGGCCGACAGACATTCAAGTAGCCATCATGCGCGAGTTGTATCTTCTGCACATAATGTGGCTGGTTTGATCCATCCCGCCGTCGACCGTCGTGTCGCCAGGTGAGAGGACTGGACGCAGCTTTGTTTTTTTTTTAAATTGACTGGTGGTTTTTTCAAGGTTTCCTCTGTTTCACGTAACACTAGCCAACCTTTCCCCGTCTCAAACGTGTTGCATCGACAGACTGTACTGTACATGTGCACTTTATATCCTCGTCTGGCTTGTATGTTATATGTAAGCCTTGGCTGACGCTGTTCAACCCATCGAACAGGCACTTGTCTACAGTGGCGTGAGTCGTCCTGAATACAGACCATTGTCCCCATGCAAGGCCTGTTCCTCCCCATTTTTTCGCCGTCACTGGTCGTACCGACGTCGCACACTCGTTACTGGATATATTGTATGTATCTGCTATGTTCCCCAATGACCAGACGTGGCTGTGCACGCCCTTGTCTCAGTCGTATTGCTGCTCGAGGGCGTTATCACCACATTCATGTTCCATTGGTTCTGGTTCGACGTGAAGGTGCACACTTCGGATTTATCGTCAATCGTCGCGTGGGGGACTGGCGGGGAAGCGTTGACGCTCATTCTCCTGTGATCGTTCGTCGCGCAGGCGCCGCTGATGGACGTAGATGAGTAGACCCTGGACATCCGCACCCCGGTGGTAATGAGCTAACGTCGAGTGGGTGGGTCGTCCGGCGGTCGTCATGACGGTGAGTTTTGTGCGTCCACGTGTAAGTACATCTCAGATGAAAACATCAGGTGTCGTTGCTTTCTCGGTGCACCGTCTTGTGCGCGTTCACGCGTCCCGCAGAACGCTAGTACGGTCTCGTGCCGGACCTGGACGTTAGTCATCTAGTGCTATCCTACATTCCCGTTCGTATTATCGGGTTTCGTCTGGTTGGTCTCGCACAGTTCTGGTTGACTGACGGTCTGTTTTACGATCTGGTGATTACTATGTCGTTGTTCGTACATCCCGCTCTGCCTTTGGTATCAAGATTCTGATGCGTGCCTCGCGGTGACGATTTATTTGGCTCCTCTACTCGGGACCGCCGTTCCGAAACACATGGTCGCTCTTGATCCGGTTCATCCAACCGACGATCGAGACAGTGCTGGTCACGACGACAGCGAGCGCGGTTGAATTCGTGTTAGCGATCGCGTTTCGGATGACGTTGTATTGCATGACGTTGTGCGTCTCTCCCCTTGCCACCATTGGTCGCTCTGACATGCTCGGTTGCGTAGGTTTTATGTTATATCCAAGCTATATGTTGTCATTCCTTCCCTGCTCGTCTATGAGCATGCGCCGACGGGTCTGCCGGTGACGCTCGACGTACGTCTCATGCCTCATGGTCAGTCGGACAGGCGCGAGTCAGTGACCGTCTGGGGGTACTCATCTTGGCTCGTCCTCACGTTCGGGTCCTCCACTGCAGACGGGTGGTAAAATTTCGAAAGCGTCGCCTTCGGTGATCCAGACTCACGGGCATGTCGAGACGATGTACAAGTTGGATGCCTATCCCGGGGGTGAGTCGTGTTTCGTTTACATTCGAGAAGGTGGGGTTGATCGTGAGGAGATGTGAAGGTGGTTTTCGTTCTCGACGATTGATGGACGTCGCATCTGTGTGTATCTGTCATGTATAATTTATTTTTCGCTGTCGGCTTTCTATCGCGATCCATCGTTCATATTCGTGTTTCCCTTGCGCTGTCCCCTAGCGAATTGCTCTTTGGAGCTCAGATGCGTGGTCACTCTTAGATATACTGATGTAATTTCACTTCTGCGTCAGAGTCGTTTTCAATTCGTAGCCATTCATCTAGATGCCCCTGCCCTCAGCGTGCATGTATACTGAATGGTCCTACCACGCATGAACGTAAACTCCGAGTTGTGTTGCTCCTTCCTGTCCGCGAAGTACACCGCGACCGTGTGACGTTGTAACAATGATCACTGGGGGATGCTAGGGTTACTGGCAACGCTCGATTCGAAATGAGGACGTACGTCGATGTGCCCTCAGAGTCAATACGAATAGAGACATCGAGAGCCTCGAATGATCGAAGAGCTTTTTCCTGAACCGGGCGTAACCTGATGAGGGAGAAAAAGTGCGCGCAGCAACCGACACCAACGCTGCACGGAATTTACGTGGAATGCCAACGTTTGCTTATTAGTAACTTGCTGGATTTATGCTCTTAACGTCTCGCTGGCTGTAAGCCTGAGAGGAAACTTATGCGAAATAAAGTCCTCAGCACGCTAACAGTCTCAAAGGTACCAATCCCGGACTGATATCCAATCATATTTCTGCTTTTCCCGACCCACGCATGGTTATCCTCATCGACTCCTTTCTCTTTAATGACCTGCAATATTATATACCTTCCACGGGCTATTTCAATTCCGAGTTACAGAGAGTGCCTGATAGTCAAGAAACCTCACCGGTTATCTGACAATTATGGCTATAACCAACGATCAACTCACTCATCCGAAGATGATATTAGCTTTGAGGTTGTCGCCGTCAGCGACCGTGTATAAAATTTGAATCTTCGTCCCAGTATTGCTCGTGACACTGTAGTTGGTCAACTGTTTCTCCCTCATGTAGTCCCGTGTTCCGCCGTAGTACTCGCCGTTAACCACGAGACCGGTCTCGTGGGGAGCGAGTCCGGTCACGATGTCGCACCAACGGTAGTAGTTGTGCACTCCGACAGCGACCGTGATGCGCTCATCCGACGTGTCCGACACGAAGCGAAGAACGCCAGACGTGCCACTGCCACCCATGGTGAGGGTGATTCTTCCATCGGGGGCCTCGTACCAGATCCCACCATTGGCATAGTGCCAGCAAGTCTTCTCGACAATGTGAAAGGTTCCATGGCAAGGGTTGGTCTGGTAGACACGGAGGGCGATGCTGTACGGCATATTGATGAGTCTGGACCGTGAGGAAAGGCCTTGGTACCGTCGCGATGTCGGCGCTGATGGATTCAGAGCGGTCCACTGGTAATTTTGTACTTGTCTTCTGCTATATCGTGTTCGAGGTTGAGTCCGCAAGTTGTACTGAGCTACGCACTGAAATCCTCGTTCTCACTAATGAAACTGATAGGGTTCCGGATCAACCACTATGGATCTTCGGGCGATCCTAACGCACTAGACACGCGACCCGTCCCTCGAACCTTGAATTGAAGTTTCAAGTGACCGGTGCTGTCCAGACAGGCAACCCAGGTATGTAGTGAGACTGTTAGAGTGTTGGCTCTCGCTGCCAGATTGGAATGATAGCACCAACCTAGTAATTGCGCGCGTTGGAACTAGACGTAGGATCCTATTGCCTGCGGGCCTGGACGTTGGCACGTCACATGACTGTGCAGAATTGAAAAAGCGGCTAACCCGAAGGGCGACCTGAAGCTCGGAGGCACTGCAAACTTTGACAGTCGGACCATAGCTTCATAGCTCTAGCAAATCGAGGAACAACATTAAAACTTGGCTGTAAGTGCAGGATACATCAAGTTGTCTATAGCATAATCTCACCGAGGGTATCTGGTAAGGAGTTAGGATTTGAGCCCGCATCAAACAGCCGCACTGGTAAGTAGGACCCGACTCGGCGAGGGCGGGGTATCATGCATCTGGGCCCAAACGTCTGCTGGTCAGATCCTATCTCAATCGTGAGTGAATGCAAATTTCATTTTGTTTGCGCACGGTCGTTCAAGTTCAACAAATTTGACACAGTCCTGACTTCACAGTATTGGATGCAGCGAGCCGTAGGAAAGCGTTGCCAGCAGGATCATCTCGAGCCATGGTACGGTGGTGCCACTCCGCGTTGGTCCAAAAACCATATTCGGTTAGCTACAGTTTGAACCTTTAAATTCGTGGGCTAAGGCTAGATAGTTAGTTACCGAGAGTTGCACTTCAACAACATCCAGCCCGAGAAGGATTTCAATTATATCGGCTACCACTGGCACCGACCACTAGTAAACTGCATCGTAATTGTCAGTTCATCTTCATTTTGCACACTCGCGACTGTACTGAGACCCTCCGAGTTTGCGTTTAGACATAAATATGTCATACAGCATTGCCGTCCGTGTCTACCAGACCAACCCCTGCCGCGGATTCTTCCACATCGTGGAGAAGACTTGCTGGAACTATGCTGACGGCGGCACTTGGTCCGAAACCGATGGCACACACACCCTTACAATGGGTGGAAGTGGCACCTCTGGTGTTCTTCGCTTCGTGTCAGACAGGGACGAACGCATCACGGTCGCGATCGGAGTGCACAACTATAAGCGTTGGTGTGACATCGTGACGGGGCTCGCTTCCGACGAGACCGCTCTCGTGGTCAACGGGCAGTACTATGACAATATACGGGCCTACATGAGGGAGAGGCAATTGGCCGAGTACAGCGTGACGAGCAGTGTCGGGACGAAGATTCAAGTTGTTTACACGGTCGCTGACGGCAATAATCTCAGAGCCAACATCATATTTGGAGGTGTGAGTTGGTCACGAATCCTATTTTCTCGTTGTTTAGTAGACTGATGCGACGGTGTTTATACTAGGCATCTTGCGCCAGTGAAGACAATCCGTGAAAAATGCACTGCAGGAGCACCAATAGAATGTAGGTGATGATCCATCCTGCAGTCGACAAGTTGTTGTCTTTGGGGTGCTGACATTATTTGCAGGGCCTGAATATTGCTGGGCATACGGAATCCAAGTAAAGAAGAGCAGCGGGTGTGTGTAACGCTCATTCGTAGTCTCACGCGACGGTAGTACTGTCTTGTCCGCCAATTTCATCCATGTCATCATCCCACGAAGGATTAGTCCAACTTGAAAGGTGAAACGTGTCTCTTTCACTGGGTCCGAACAAGGATATCATTGAATCTCATATACGAGATATCTAGTCGTCTGGGGTATATCAAATGATTGTCACCGTCAGGAGCGTTACGATCCCATCCTGTGCGATACCTATATAGCGTCGAGCATCAGTCCCGAAGGCGACATCTCTCTCAAGAAACGAGTACGCACCGTGGTTCACGCCCTCAGAACCCGGGTTTAGCAACCCCGTGATGTTCTGCACTTGCGTATTGTACGACACGCCACCGTAGCTGGTCGTTCCTATCGCGCTGGCGACCAAGGCATCCCTGCAGATACGTGTTGGAGTCAACGCGAATGGTTCACCCGAATCCGAAAGGGGAAGTCAGCGGGGCGTACCTGCCAATGTCATACCCATCCGGTACGATGTCGTGGTTGTCAGTTACGGGCTGGTCACACACCGCTGAGTCTCAATGACGGACGCGGGCGCAAATTTCCTTTACCTCTTCCTCGGATACTCTGTTGAAATGTGAAAATCGCGGCAAACAATTGGCATACCACAGACAGGCAGATTACCATACCACTCACGCTAAGAACAATGCCTGACTATCCGCCAGCGTACCATTTTGGCGGTACACACTGTCCAAGCCAAGTCGACATTCAAGGTTGATGGTCAGGTTGATCAAACACGGGGCGGAACCCACCGAAAATGATTTCCTCCAATCAAAGATTCCAGACACGTGCCCACAGTCGGACTACCATAATCTTGACGCAACTCGATCGTCTGATTAACCCAGCCATTGCCGTCGCCGAGGTTGGCCGAGAAAGGGGTCCCCAAATGAATGTCGAAACATTCTTCGGAGCTATGTAAGAGACAACCTTCATGAGATATTTCCGCAAGTCGAGGCACCAATGTTCAGAATAGATAGGGTGACATACTATCCGATCGCACGTGCATAGTTAAGGAGGCCGTCGTCCGTCAGTACGGCCGACGAGCTTTCACCCGAAATTATGACCTGTCGGGGCCGCAAATTTGATCAGAAGTGGTAAACGGAAATAGAGGGATAGACCCACGTTCAAGGGTTCGCCATAACCATCTTGTGCATTGATCAGCATAGAACCGCCGCCTGAGGTAGGGCTGTAGTAGGGGACGACTGCGGTGGTCTGTGCCACGCCAGCAGTGAACGAAGATGCAAGGCGGGACGCCAGTGCCAAGATAGCTTCGAGATCATGCATATCCTGGACCGTGTGGAGAGGCGATGGGGAATAAGTTCATAGAGAAAATGAGTGCGATTTATATATACCATAGTCACGGCTTAATGAGAAAAGCAAGAAGAACATGCTCACCTCAGACCGAAGCGAAATGCTTCGATTACGAATGCGAGTGAGCTCGAATGAGACAAACACCTCAAACGGGTGATATGCAGGAACGCAGAGGAGACGACTTGGTGTACCCATTATTGTCGTTGCACTTCGTGGACGCTGGACTTGTCACGTAACACGCGATCTGTCGCTGGGGACAGCCTTCACCATGAAAACGCGAGTGACGAGGATGCCGAACTAGAACAGGTGGGAGGATACCACCTCAGCTGCGCCGAATTCAGACCGCACTACTGATCCAGGGGTTTGTTCTGAAGGAGTGGGCGAGTCGCAAAGTGGTGCAGGACGCATGCCAACCATGGCTCAATATATCGTCTGCGTTGTTAGAGCTCACGAGTTAGATGGTTGTCCATCTGTGCGTGACTGCCTCTCGGACGCGCAGTCACCCATATAGAACGACGAGAGAGAACGCACGTTTGTCAGATGCCAGGTTCACGTATGAGTACGTACATGGGGAAATATGCACATATGATAGCCTACGTAAGCTGAGGCACGAGGCGGCGGAGGGTGAAGTCTAGCGCGCGGCGCAGCTCTCTTCCTTCGCTCGAACAGCGTCCGCCCCGCATCCTCTCCAGTCGTCGCCCACCCACCTCACCCTCTCCTCGGCTCATTCGAAGGCAACCGCCATCGAAATGCGCCAACCGCTCGACGCTCGTCGCCTTGACGCCGACACCTCTCGCGGACCAATGCGCTGCGAGGGCCCACCCGCCCCCACAGCTCATCTCTGTCCCGTCCACAGGCTAAGGCCAGCCTCGGGCCAAACCTTACGGGTTTGCCCACACCATTCACACGTCTACCACACGCCTACCATACTTAGCACCTCCCATGTATCGTACATAACGCACTCCCTTTTCCCTGGTCACACGAGAGACGCGATATCACGCAGAACTCAATGTGTACTCATATTTAGGGTAGTATCACATATTCGGTGTGATTCTTCATTCAGTACCTTAACGGGGAGGCTCGGCCAAAGGGCTGTTACTGGAGGTTCCTTGCCAGATGATCCGCACCTGATGAGTTAGATTATGACCCCTCAGTGCTGATCAACATAACCATTTGCAGTGTTTGCGGATCTGTGCTCAGTCGCAACATACACCAGTGGTAACGAGTCAAGAGGCATTTTTATCGGGTATGATTAAAGGTACATTCACTTCTATTGCCAATAGCTCCTGTCTATAATGACCTGCGCGGGGTTATTGGCTTGCACGTGCGCTGAATGACGTGGTTTCTGGTTGGGATGAGTTGCCTGGCTAGAGCTTGGGAGTGCAATGGGAATCAACGCGTGCCAAAGTCCAAACAATTCGGGCCGATTGTAAACGACTAGACCGCCGCGCATAGCCGCTACACCAAAAGGTAGAATACTGAATGACTAGCATTCAGCAGCGCGGACGGTATATGTACTAGTTATGGGACCTAGGTAAGCCGGCGTGCTTACACCGATCTCCGTAGCCCTTCGTCTCACTGCACAAATACGGTTCACTGGCCCGCTGCATTGAAACGGTCTCCCCAGGGCATCGAGTTCAGCGATGTTCAGCATAAAACGCCTGTGGTCGGTCAACGTCCATCATGGCATTCCAGCGTCATTCGCGTGGATGGGGCTCATGAGACACAGCCTAACAGGCGTCCTGCAATAAGACGCCACGGACGTTAAAGCTGGACACTCACGGAAGCAAAGAATTGGAGTGCACTAAAACCTTGCTAGGCACGACGCCATCACAACTTAATGCTACCTTTTTTGCTGCCTCCAAGGCTTTCCCACCACCTCTCCCGCAATTTGCCTGCGTTCTTCTCACCTTTGGAGCCAGTTCTATTACTTCCACTACGTTCGCCGACGGCACCCTCGATGCCTTTCCTCTGTACTTCCTTTGCACTGCCCGCCCACCTGGTAACAGTCGACACCCCTGACGAGATCCCTTTTCGTTTCTGCGAATCTGAAAGCGGCCGCGTCCCATTTCTCTTTCTATGACTTTGAGCTGGGGCGGATAATTGTGGTGCACTCGTAAAAGACAGTGAATTCTGTTCTCGGGATGGAGACCTCGATGTTTCTCCCTCCCCATTCAGTTCGTCATCATCGGACCTGGATGCTTCCGAGTGCCTCCGTTTCTTGCCCTTGCTAGGGGCCGGGCTCGGGGACGATGCTGATTGAAGAGGCGTGGTAGTTGTACCAGCGGGATCGCCCCTAGCGATATTTTGCAATTGAGAGTGTGCGGGAGGGTGGAATGGTCTGAAACCGCTTTCCCATTGCTTTTTGAATAATCGGAAAAGTGCCATTGTAGCACGCGCGTCTGTCACCTAGTATTCAGTCGACGTCAGCTCTACGACAATGAGATGAGGACAGAATGGATGGCATACACTACTATGTTCACCGTCCTGGATGACAATCCCCAGCTCCTGATTTACCAGGACACGCAACGCAGGTCGACGAGATTTGACGACGCGGTGTTTGTGCGCCAATGATTGGGTATCACGAATTCGAGGAGAAGGATGGCAAAGCAAAAGCACCTGTATGCGCATAAGGTCACAAATCATACTGTTGCATGCACGATCCACGTGCCTTGAGATCGTTGTATATGGCATGGCCAACGAGTACCCGGTCTTTGATCAAGTCTGCCACTGTTTGCTGAACTTCTTTAAAGGATTTGGCTACCGAAGAAGGGGTCCAAAGAGTTAGTTTTGCTTAGACATAGTTGCGCGCGATACACGCACCTGGACCAGCGAGGTCATTGCTTCGAATACCGCTCCACTGAGTTCGGTAGTCGACGACTCTTTCGCGTTGTTGTACGAACACATCGAGGATGACTGCACCCGTGTAATTGACGATGCTGACACGTGCCAGGGAAGACTCATTGCCTTCGATACCGACACCGACCATTTCGCAGTCGATTGCGAGGTATTTCCCTGGACTGTCGGGTTGGAAATTAGATGACGGGGAGAAGATGAACTAAAGTATAGTCTGACGCAGTCTGTGACGTCGTGTACTCTAATTTTCCAAGCACCATTCTCCGCAACGCCGCGATCGACTCGCCGTTTTTCATCTCGGTGGTCTCGAGATCAATGTTGTCATTGGGGCCATCCTCGTCACGTCGATGCCGCGGTAAAGATAACGCATCGCGAGGAAATGCAGATGTGGTGTCGGGGATAGACGTGCTTGACTCGCCACGATCGATGTTGCGCCGCTTCCTTTGGTGACCATGTTGGGGCAAACTCTGAGTGGACATAAATGAGCTTCTGCTGCATCGACGCTTGGAGACGCTCGCCTTTTGCAACGCGAACCAGTTTGATGACGGTCTGGGTGTCAGCTTGTCAGCCGAAATGAAATAAAGAAAGAGAGGATCTTACTTTGCGGACATCCGTCTTGAAAGAAGTGCATCCGGTCTCCGACAATTCTTCCGTCGTTTATAGCCTGAACGATCGTCGTACTCCTCGCCACTCTCCGCGACTGTATCCACAATGCCCAGAAGACCAAAGTCGGGCCCACCGTATGTGGATGAGCCCGAGGAAGTATACGTTGTCGTCACGAATCCTTGGGGAATGAGGAGCAATCCACGCGAACGCGGCCCCAGTGACTTTAATCGAATCGCGTCCTGGGCACAATTCGTCCTTCAGCAAGCTGGACCAGGCGGCGGACGTATTGCTACAATAGAATGCATATATTCTATGGGAACAGTGAGTCTCCTCTCGTTATGTGGCCCATCATTCGTGTATGGGAAGCTGACGCTCTGCTGTTGGGTTATTTCCTTTTCTCCGCCCATTCCTCATGACAGCGCGACGAAATAATTATCCAATTCGAAGCAGGCACCCCTATCATACCCCTCCTTGGTGAGCACCGATGGAAGAGTTTTAGTACACATTGCACGAACCCCGATATGTCTACATGCGTTTTCTTATACAACTGGAGAAACAACGGAGATCCCGCAAACCGTAAGTAGATTATCCTATTGTCATTCTGCTCCAGTAAATGTTTTTAGATAATTGGAATGATAACTTTCCGGCCCTCCTCGATCTCAACAAAGTGCCTGCCAAACGCCCTTATCCGCCACCATCTTGGATTTCTCCACCATCCACTCTCACCAGCTTCGTTCTACCAATTACACGCCCACAGATGCCACCAGCATTGCCTGACCACGGAACCAATGAGCGACAGCAGGTGGAAAACTTGCCTCCTTCCACGGCGACATCGTCGCCAGCATCCCCAGGACCCGAAGACGAACCAGAACCCACCGAAGAACATGTAAGCAGGTTTCATTCGTTTCATAGGTTTGTTGACCATGCCGTTTCTAGGCCAATTCCACTAATGGTTTCATTCCATATGAACCACCTTCGCAACACCCATCTCATGCAAGGTTTCTCCAAGTCAGCGAAGAACCAACCTGCTGCCCCAAGTTTGTTAAGAAGCTCGACCCATATGAATTAGGTACAACCACTCATTCTATGTTATTTAATATTCCTCACTTCTTTCTGCAGACGAGGATGCTCACAAGATACTCCACTATTCAAATCTGTCGGAAGCCTCCATCAAACAGGAGTGTGATGGGTCCATATCTTTGGGTATGTCGTATTGATTCAACTCGAGAGGAAGTGAGAAATGGGCCACCCATAGCATTGCAAACGAAGCCTCTTGCAAGTTCGAGTTATCGACCCTCAGACGAGCTCGAAGCGGAGGTGAACACCTTTCTTCAGCGAACAACTGCCACAGCATCATCATCAGCCATTAGCATCAAAAGAGAAAATGATGGCGCTGCTCCTTCGGGTATGTTGCTTTAATTCATTCCATATGGAAACGTGAACTGTAGCTATGGCACTTCAATTTGTGCATCAAGCAAATTCGGGCTATCAACCCTCGGGTGAACTCGAAGCTGAGGTCACTGCTTTTCTTCAGCGAACAACTGCCACACCATCATCATTGGCTATTCCTATCAAAAGGGAGTGTGAAAATGACAGGGCTGCACTTCTGGGTTCGTTGCTTCAACCTATCCTATACGGAAGCGTGAACTGTTGCTATAGCGCTCCAATCCGTGTCTCAAGCAAGTTCGGGCTATCGACCCTCGGGTGAACTCAAGGCTGAAGTCAATGCCCTTCTTCAGCGGTCGCACACTACAGCATCTTCGTCGTCGGCAGCCATCATCAAGAGGGAGCACGAAGCAGTCTCCACATCTTTGGGTACGTCATATCGAGTTCGTTTGAGAGAGAGTAATGATGTGGCACTTGTAGCATCCCAGGCAGTTCCCCCAGCGAGTTCAGGCTACCGACCCCCTGCGAGGCTCGAGGCCGAGATAAACTCATTTCTTCAGCGTGCGACTGGCGCGTCATCATCATCATCACTGTCAATTAGAACCGTCAAGAGAGAGTACGAAGAGGATGGGTCAACAACTTTAGGTGCGTTGGCTTTTCTTCTCTTTGCTCTCCATGATTGGTTGATCACGATATGAATATATGCAAGTAGAGGGCAGGAAGAGGATCAAAGTTGAGGAATACTAGATGATTATGTTGTATGTTTTCCCTGTTCATTGCATGCGATTTCCAATGCCAATGTCCTAGATCTGGGATGAATGCCTCTGACGTGAATGGTGTAGTAGACAGGCAGCGATCCGTCACAGGCATGTGCGACTTGGAATGGATTGTACCAGGTGTGAACGGAAAACTACCGACAGATTCGGTTAGCGAGTCGAGCCACCACTGTTTATGTATCCCTGCAGCTACTTAAATTGTGCGCGAGGGCCTCCAATATCGTACGATAAACAATCCGAGTGTTTAATTCTTGACAGAGGGCAATGATTATGATCACACAGTCGATATCGAGCTCAAGGCTCTGGCATCAAACTGGCTGGGCGAACGCCAGGGTGCCGGTAGCATTTGCCTTGGCGGTTGCGTACTGCACACGTAGAAAGTACCATACCTAGCGCACCGCGTTGATTATGCTTGTTTGCCCGGGGCCTGAAAGTACGCCCACTATTTGATTACCATGTGCAGGGCACTCCTGCAAAAGGTATCTCAGGCTTGTTGTCCTCAGCTTTTCCCCGTTACCTTGGTGCCTAGTATTGGACTATTTGTAAATCCAAGTTACCACAAGGTGCCGCGATTATGCTGACGTCGGGTGAGCCTTGCTCGCTTTAGTGAGGCACACTGCTTGGTGCATTCCGGAATAAAGAGCATTCTCCGCGCCGATTTTACCAACGAGCGGACTCGGGGGGCGGAAAATGGGATGATCGTAACATCGTGTACACTACACAAACTCATGAAAATATGTTTCATGCTTGATGAACCCTCACCTTGGAGACCAGCACCGCCCGGACGAGGCTTGTCTGCGAATTTGTTTGGACGAGGTAAGGGGATGCACGAATGGTGAACTTGGAGCACTTGTTTTTTAAACCTAATGGTCCTGCAAGACGGTGTCTGAGAATGCTGGCATACTCCAGCATCGCTTCCTGCCTGAGATGGGATTGGCCAGAGATAGATGGTTCCTAGAAGAGAAGACATGGCACCACCGAGCATTCAGCGTAAGGTTCTCATCTCCGAATTAGAACATGAAACTCTGATCTGAACAGCATGGAGGGTTGCTGGTGGGAGGCGGTGGAGATGCGCACGCGTCTGATCGGGAGTTTCACGGGACGTACTTACCGCACCCCATTCAGTGGGAGAATCGTGAAATGCTGTTGGGCTATGACGGTGTCTGCCACTGACCCTCGCGCGTCTGGCGATGCATCGTGAGGATGCACGGCAATCCGAGGAGTGCTGGGGGTGGTCGAGCATCCAGATAGTAGACCCCACGGTCTGTAGGTCCGCGATTGCCGTATGCTGGCATGCGCAGTCACTGACACGATGTCGTGGAGCAGACGAGGCTATTTGTGGCCGCTTCTGCTTGTTAACAACACTGTTGATGGTTTTTGCAACCTGCCTTTTTACGGTTATGAGGGGCCGAATGGAGACACGGGTCCAGGGCGAGGGTACAGTGCGTTTCAAGCGCGGGACATTCCGTTTTTTCCTCGTGGTGTGCCTCGAGACGATCTTTTACCATTGTTTACTTAGTGGTTCCTTCCCGACTGTAGCGACGGACCCGCGATCCTCCATTGTTCAACTTGTAGCGGCGTCCGAACAAGGAGAGCGCCGAAGAACAAGAAGGTATCCCCGAACTGGAAGTTCCAGCTTGTACGTGATTCTGCGATTCGTACGACAAAGTTAAACTGACGGGCATTCGAACCCGCTCTCAGTGAAACCTGTTACACTCTTTTTCCACTCCCGCCGTCGTCGAGTTCGCTCACGACTCATACTTACTATAATCTCTTCCTAGCGACTATCACGCTATGGCCGACATTGGCACCATTATCGACGAAAATGCATCCAGGGCGCTGGCGCCAGCTGCAGTCGGTTCCCAAGTCGCCCTTATGTCCATCGTTTCCGTAGGTCTCGATCGCTTTGCAGCCGAGCCTGCTCAGCGTCACGCCCCTTTGTCAATCTCTAGGTCGCCACTGTGATAGCATTCAATGTCCTACGGCCCAAGAACAAGGTAGACCCTTTCTAATAGCCCAATATCCCCTACTGACTGATGCAAAAAAGGTCATTTACGAACCCAAGGTGAAATACCACATCGGCGACAAGTCACCACCACGGATATCTGACTCCCTCCTGGGCTGGCTACCCCCGCTGTACCGTACCAAAGAACCCGAGTTGCTCGATAAGCTCGGTCTTGACGCCGTCACCTTTCTACGGTTCATACGTATGATGCGATGGTTATTTAGCTGCATTGCGTTGCTCACCTGCGCGATGCTGATCCCCATCGATGCCGTGTACAATATCAAGCATGTCGCGTCGACTAATCGCGACGTCCTCTCTATGCTCACCATCCGCGACGTGCAGGGGTCCTACCTCTTTGCTCACGTTGCGGCCTCGTATGTCATCTCGGGTCTCGTCATGTTTTTTATATGGCGCAACTGGAACCGCATGCTAGCCTTGCGCCAGGAATGGTTCCGCTCGCCCGAATACCACGAGTCATTTTACGCGCGCACCCTCATTGTGACGGACGTCCCAAAGAAATATCAATCCGACGAAGGGATACGGGCGATCTTCGAGTCAGTACAGGTACCATATCCGACGACATCGGTGCACATCGGCCGACGCGTCGGACGGTTGCCAGACCTGATCGAATACCATAACATGGCGGTGCGCGAGCTCGAGCAGGTGCTCGTCACTTATCTCAAGGGCGGACGAATCGCTAAAGAGCGTCCGACCATCCGCATCGGGGGGTTCCTCGGGATGGGTGGCGTCAAGAAAGACGCAATCGACTTTTATACGTGAGTCTGCTTGACTATAGAGATGCAGCTACGGTTCTGATTCTGACATTTGCAGCGCTAAACTCAAACGGACGGAAAAGGCTATCGAGGATTATAGACAGGAGATCGATACCCGCAAGGCAGAGAGCTATGGATTCGCTTCCATGGCTGCAGTGGCGTATGCGCACAACGTGGCGCATATTTTGCGCAAGAAGCGTGCAAAGGGTACCTATATTACTCTGGCGCCTAACCCTAAAGACATTGTACGTTTATGGAGGATGGACAGGACAAAGACCCTGACCCACGTTTGTTTGCAGATCTGGGAGAATCTCAACAAGTCGACTGCAGAGCTGATCCGAAACAAGTTCATCGGTTTCTGGTTATTGGTCTTGGTTTGTTTCTTCAATACCATTCCGCTCTTTATCATTTCCATTCTTGCCAACCTGTCATCAGTGGGTTCTCCTTTCGCTTGGTGTGGCATGAACATTACGTGACGCGCTTCTGGATAGATATCCGCGTACGTGGGCTTCTTGAACCAATGGTCTAAGGCCTCCCCCGGTTCATTCGCGGTTGTATCCGGTGTCTTGCCGCCCTCGGTGTCCGCCCTGTTTGGATTCTTTTTACCCATCATCATGCGATGGATCACAAAATTCCAGGGCGTTCAAACACGTAGTCGGTGAGGGCGGCAATGTCGTGCCCAAAGGTGATCGACGCTAACCACGTCAACGGACAGCCTCGATCGTGTCGTCGTCGATCACTATTATACCTTTTTGGTCATTTCGCAGTTGGTCATCTTTACCTTGATCGGCGTCTTTTTCAGTGAGTCGAGGTCTTTTTCCGTGCATCGCGTCTGAACACGGCGTGTTTCCAGTCGCAGCCGAACAGGTTGTCACCGAGATTGGCGAACATACCAGTTTCCAAGGAATCATCGATAAGCTACAATGTGAGTACTGCCTTGTCTTACGCAGAAATAGATCGTTTTGACGGTTGATGGCGAATTTGACTTCGTCAGCATTGCCCGCCACGATCAATCAGACCTATGTCGATCAGACGTCGTACTGGCTGACATTTTTCCCGTATGTCGACGACGATAACATATGAAGTATTGCTGAGAGCGCTACATGCAGCCTCCGTGGATTCCTCGTGATCTTCGACCTGGCTCAGATTGTAAACCTTCTCTGGACTTCGCTCAAGACGCGGTAAGTAGCATTCAGCCTGGAAGTTCGACGATATTGATCGTAGACTCAGCGTTTTTGGTCGTACGCCTCGAGACATCCGCGAATGGACGCAACCCCCAGAATTCCAGTATGATATTTACTAGTGAGTGACGTACACGTGTAAATGTTTGTATGTATTCATCACACCTTGCTGTTGACAGCTCAAACATCGTATGTTTACCCTTGGCCCATATCAGGAATAACGTTGACCTGATCAACCTCATGTAGCTCTTCATGGCCACTGTCGCCCTTGTCTTTGCGCCGCTAGCACCCCTCGTTGCGCTCGCTGGAGCCATCGTGTTCTGGATTTCCTCGTGGGTATATAAGTACCAGTTGATGTTTGTCTTCGTCGCGCAGGTTGAGACCGGAGGGGTGGGTAGTCGAACACTCATTGGAGACGTTTCTCTGATTACCCTCTTTCTTCTTTTTCTTAGCGCTTATGGAATATCATTGTCAACAGGCTGCTGGTGTCTGTGGTCTTGATGCAAATGCTCATGATCCTCAGTGAGTTCTGCTCATGTTCTCTTCGGTACCCCATCTGAGATCCGCTGGAAGCCATCGGTCTTCAATACAAATTTAGGTCATTTATGTGGGTCACAACGGTTCCGCCGATCTTGTTCGTGATCGCCTTCAAGATCTGGCTGGACAGAACGTTTTACAATAAGTTCATGTACTACACCCCCTCTGAGTCGGAGCTACACCAAGCCAAAATTCATTCAGCGCGCGCCGACGACTCGCGCCACCGACTCGAGAAGCGGTTCGGACATCCCGCGTTGCACACCGAGCTGTTCACACCCATGTTGCACGCCAGCATGATGCCGTTATTGGGGGATGTATACAAGGGCAAGATCGGGAGCGACAAAGCGCGGCTGGAAGAGTACGGCGGGCAAAAGATGGACGCTCAGGTCGTCGAGGGCCTTCGGATCGCTGGGATCGAACAACGGGATCTCGAGTACGATCCGGCGCTATATCGGAGGGATCGTGGCGAGCTGGACTGGGACGCACGGTCTGTCGCGTCGACGGCTATGTTTGGGCCCGGACGTGGGGACAGCGCGTCAGTCTATCAGCATCACAAATATGCAGGGTCGATGGCGGGTGGGATAGGAACGCGGAGCGCATCGCCTGCGCCCTCGACGTTCGAGCGGTTCCAGATGCAGGGAGATGGGATCGAGCTGTCGAGGTTAGCCATGGGCGGGAGTGTCGATCGGTTACCTTTGTTGAACGACATCGGGCTTGGCGCGGCGGCACCAGGTGGGCCACCTTTGCCAAGATACGCGACACCAGATCCGATGTCGCGGCCTCCATCGCGGTATGGGACACCCGTGGCCGCACAGCAGGTACCGCCGCGATACGCGTCGCCCGCACCCTTGCAATATCCACCGCAAGCAGGGACGCAGTATCCACCACCGGAAGGATACAGAGAGGCACCACTGCATCGGCCGTATCCATCCAGGGAGAGTTCGATGATGGGGCTGTCACCACCGTCGTCGCCGCCGCAAGGATCAGCATCAAATTTGGATATCGCAGGTCGGGGGACGTATCGGGGGTATCGGTGAACTAAACCCTGCGCCAGGTCTCCTCGATGCCTTTCTCAGGCTCCTCTTAATCCCGACCCCGACCTTAACCCGCACTTAATTCCCCATTATTCGCAAAGCGACCTAAGCTACACCCACTATGACATGGGACTCCTACCTCCCTGACGTCTCCAAGCTTCTCGTTTCACGTCGTGCACACATGCATCAGAGGACTTTAATTTTCCTTGTCTCATAAATCGTCTCCCTCGCATATTGGACAACAGACTATACACTAGGGGGAGGAAAAGGAGGGCACCTACGGGCCCATACTAGTAGATGGAAGAGTGCTGTCAGACTCTTTTTAGTGGTCGTTCCCTGCTGTATTTGTCTCTTTCGCTCGTTTCTATCGACATATGGGTCGTTGCATTTCGCGTCATCGTCTATGTCACAGTCGTTTCTGACTTGATTGACCATGGAACTAATGGTGACGTGCCAGATGGGCGGCCTATGAGAGTTCAGACGGCCCGTCGAACGTCTTGCACACGTAGTCGTCCAAGTGATTCGAAATTCTTGCAGAAGTCAAAGAGGTCTCGGACAGTTCAATCCGTGCTATCACAATGTAAGCATACTGGCATACCTAGGTCTCGTAACATATATACCGCCGCTGGTGCTGAACGCTAGTCGTTCAGTATCTGCGCCTTTTGGCGTAACGGCTATGCGTCACCTACCATTACAACTGAGTAAGGGTAGCACTCGTTCAACATTGAAGCCGTAGGAGTTTACGCTGCTTTCTATAAACAGGACTTATGTATCGTTATACTTGTTCAGCAGGAACTGAACGATCACCGGCTGCCGCTTGCAAAGGCGGTCTATGATAACATCATTACACGACAGACTTTGACTCCTTTCCCGGCCTGTGCCAGTTCATGGTCAGCAACCGTTGCAATATTCCATGGAGGATTTAGTATCAACTTGAATGCCAGGTTGTCCGGTTATGAAAGCGCCATTACTGGTGGCGGAGAGAAGAGCTTGCTTTCCTGCTACTACTAGTAGCCACGCTCAATATCATCACGGTACTTCCCGGGGCTTGATAACACTCGAGACCTTCTTGTAGTAGTGTTTATCATTACAGCATTCGTCCAGGCAGGTTCACGATTTGGCTATACTGTTACTGGTGGGTAGGAACAGGTATACTAGTCTCTACGCGAGGTAGGCTGTCAGAGCGCTGACACTGTACGCGGGGGCAGTGTAGTTGAACGTTTGAGCAAACGTCATCTTGGATGTTATAGGAACGATTGCGTTTGGCGTCGCGGGGGTGTTGCTCGCGAATACCGACCCTGTTATCACGACCGCTTGTCCGGAGCCGGCGACCCGGAAAGGCAGCACAAAGGTTATTGATGCAGGCGCGGTATCGTAGTTGACGATCTAAATCGCCACCAGTTGTTATAGGATCCCAATGAACCACGATAATGATACGCGCCTTGAAGTAGACGGCACGGAGTTTGGTGTCGCGCGTGACGCTCCAGTGCAGAGGTCCGTTCCGAACAGGGAGCG
>JBBPTO010000179.1:0-42891 GCA_038094155.1 Pulveroboletus cf. aberrans | reverse complement strand
ATGTTAATCAAGTGGAAAACATGCTCAAGACTTTCTCATTGCCATGATGGCATGTTTAGGGTCACAGCTTGGTAATTAAGTTGTATTACAATGCAAAGATGTTTTCCCAAAATTATTCATTAGAATAAATTTTATCTGTGCATTTACACCCTTCAATATGTAACTTACAATTGGTTTCTATAGGGCTGCAAAAGATGTGTTTGACTGCAATTGCTCAAGCATATCTTAACTGAGACTCTAAAGTAGCAGCCCTGTATGGGAATTGGTCATGTTGGCCATAGTGTGCAAAAGGCAGACAATTTGATGTCCACTAACCTTTTAAAAACAATCAAACATGTTGGGACAACTTAGTGTAGACATAGCTATAAACAAATGCTTCCTTGAAAAAAAGAAACATTTTCAGTGAATAATTTACTATTTATTGGAAATATTTACTTAGATCTGTCAGCAGAATCATCTCTTTGAAAGAGAAAGAATAAGTTGGCCAAATTTATTCAAAATAATAAGGATGTGTATGTCCTGCTATTATATAATTAGAATAAATTTTAGACTCTATTACTACTATACAATTAAAAAAGTTATTCTGAATATACAATTCAATATGTTGTAAACTATTTACTGAAAACTTTTCCTTTTTCCATGGTGGAACTTATTTATGGCTATGTCTAAACTAAGTTGTCCAAGCATATCTGAGGTGTAAATCACAAAATGGGCTTTTTTCTGATTGCTTGAACTTTTTTTTTGAGTCACATGAAGTATTACAATGCTTTGGTAATTGGTACTACTAAATACAGTATCCCATGTGTAGTTACCATCGCATGAATGCACAGTCAGGGCAAGCAGCGGTAGTGGCAGTTAGCTTTCATAACGCACAGCTGCCTTTTTCCTCGCTGGTTCATGTTTTAGATACAGGGCTGCCTTTCAAATTTCAACTGGAGTGCACTTGGGCAATTGCAGTCAAACTCAGGCTCTTCTTCTGCAGCCCTGTAGAAACCATTTGTGAGTCATTGAAGGGTGTAAATGCACAAACAAAATTTATTCTAACAAATTATTTCTAGAAAACACCATTGCATTGTAATATAACTCAATTACCAAGCTACAACCCTGAACATGCCATCAAACCAACAAGGAATTATTGAGAAATTAGAATATTCTACTGCACTTTGTAAATATTAGACATATTTTTGAGCTGTTATATTGATTTTTCTTTTTAGGAAAAGAAAAAAGAAAAGAAAACATGATTATTTGATGACTACATACATATTAGAAACCACTCATACAAGAGCTGGCATCAAAACTGCATATCTGAAGCAAAAATTGGTGGAAGCCCCAGTGTGTTTCAAACAGAAAATCCCATCACCTTTTTACTTGGGATATACACCATTATTCCCATTTCAACTATGCCTCTAACATGAGCATTGGGGCTTTCTGCTTGCTTGCAAATGCCAGGCATGTTGGGTAACTGTGCATATTATTGTTGTTATGTGTTGCTATCTGGCATCCTTTCAAAAAACTTGGTCAGTCCAACAACTATTAATTCAGCAACTTTATTGACTCAGAAAGTCTGTTGATTCAGCAAATTTGTCAGCCCAGCAACTGTTAGTCCAGCAACTTTATTGATTCAGAAACTTTGTTGATCCAGCAGTTTTGTTAGTCCAGCAACTTCATTGATTCAGCAACTTTGTCAGTCCAGCAACTGTCAATCCAGCAACATTATTGATTCAAAATCTTTGTTGGTCCAGCAGTTTTGTTAGTCCAGCAACTGTTATTCCAGCAACTTTATTGATTCAGAAAATTTGTTGGTTCAGAAACTCTGTCAATTCAGTAACTGTCAGCCCAGTAACTTTATTGGTCCAGAATATTTATTGGTTCCGAAACTCTGTCAGTTCAGTAACTGTCAGCCCAGTAACTTTATTGGTCCAGAAAATTTGTTGGTTCAGCAGTTTTGTTAGTCCAGCAACTGTTAGCCAAGCAACTTTGTCAGTTCAGGGTGTTTATTGGTCCAGTGGCTTTATCAGTTACATTTGGTCACTTTTATCACATTGGCCAGACCTTGAAAGAGTGCTTTGTATCTATCACTGACACCTTGGATCTTTTCTATACTATACATCCTGCACTTACAGTGGCTCAAAAAAGTGTCCCAATGTTGGTGCATTTTGATGAGATTGGTTAATTGCCAGTAAAGAAAACCAAACATGTCCAAACACTTACATCTGCGAAGGTAGTACATGCTCTGGGCTTTTTCACCCTACTTAGATCATGTGAGTCGGTTGTCTTGCCACTGAGTTACAGCCATTTCAAAATGACATGTCATTGGGACACTTATTTGAGCATCATTCCAATTTTATACTTTTAGTACTTAGTGCGTCTTCCTTTGTCCTTAATCACTGCCTCTAGCCTTCTGGGCATACTTTCTATTAATATTTGACCTTCTCAGCCTCAATCATCCCCCACTCCACTGCAATCCTCTCCCAAGGTTCCCATACTTTCCTAGCTTGTCTTGAATAGTTGTTGAACTTTTTTTTCAGTATTTGCCAGACATGTTCAATAGGGCTAATGTCTGGAGATTGTGGGGGCCAATTCAGAAGCCTGATACCATGAGATTCAAGTCATTCCTGAGCTTTTTTAGAGGAGTGCTTTGGATCATTATCCTGTTCAAAGATAATGTCTTTCTCAGAAACATTATAGTTTTTCATGCTATGAAGTAGATTACCCTTCAAAATGGAGACATACTGCTCAGCATTCATCTTGTTCTCTACCCCTGCCAAGATGCCAATACCATTCCAGCCCATACATTCCAAAACCATCAAGGAATCTTCTCCAAACTGTACCATTTCCCATATCTTCCTGTCCTGTAAAGGCTTACCTGCCATTTGTCATACATACTTTCTTCCATCTGATCCAATTCTGTTAATCTTGGTTTCATCTGACCAAATAACCCTAGTCTAGTCCTCTACAGTTCAGTTTTGATACTTAAGAGCAAAGGCTAGCCTCTGTTTTCTATATTTAACAGATGGAAAAGGCATTTTTTCTTGACCACAGCCTTCAAGGAAGTGTATTTGAGGACATTATAAACAGTTTTGGATGAGATAGGAGAGAAGAGAGAAGAATTGATGAGATGAGTTGCTTCAACAGCATTTTCCGCTTTCCCAGTGGTAATATTAGAAATAATCCTTCTCTTATCAGTAGAGGAAACCTTGAAAGAACACCCTAGTATGATGTTGTCCTTCTTTAGAAGGTATTATGTGATGACTCTGGACACAGTAGACTTCCACCATCCAGTTTGAGAGGAGATCTGATGAATAGAGAGACCAGATTCAGCAAGGGAGAGAATATTGGCTTTAATAGACATGAGAATGGAGTTCATGTTAATATTGATTAACTGAGTGGAATGAGTATTGTTTATACACCTTAGAATTACACAACTTACATAATAATTCAGGGTCAAGGCATAGCATCCATCAGAAGCTGTCATATTCTTATGTTATTTACCAGATAATGAATCACAGCATAATGCTCAAATAAGTGTCCCAATGACATGTCATTTTAAAATAGATGTAGCTCAGTGGGATGACAACCGAATCACATGATCCAAGTGGGGCTAGGAAACCCAGAGCAAGTATGACCTTATCGCATGCAATTGTTTGACCTTGTTTGATTTTCTTCACTGGCAATTAACCAATCTCTTCAAAATGCACCAACAATGGGACACTTTTTTGAGCCACTGTGTATAGTCACATACATGCCAAATCCTAACTTCAAGCATTCCCTGATATTTTCAAGCATCTCCTTTCCTCACTTGACTGTCTTCAATGAAGGTATGGTGGAACCCTCCATGTTGGTTTTTCCATGAGTACTTCAAGGCTTATTTCATATTATCTCATTCTCCCTCAATTGTTCTTCCAACTTTTTGGTAGTGAAAACTACCATAAATTCTTACTTTCTTCCATTAACTCCTGTACTTATGTATGTATTCCAGGCGGTTCTGGCCCCTTCATCATGATAGACACAGATTTTGACAATATATAAAGTCTAGCCTCTTCCTGTATGCACACATTCTTTTCTTGAAATGATACATTGCAGGTAGCTTTTGATCACTCACAAATTTGTTTTAAACATATATGTACACATTGATAGTTGTATTCACATGATTTTTTCTAACCTCACACTGCACTTTCCTGTTATACTCATCCTCATTGCATAAAAGTGATATTTTCTTCAGATCAAGAGAATATCAAAACTACAAACATTCTTTTCGGTAAAGTACTTAGAGGATTGATTTGACTGCTTGTTGTTTCATATACTTAGAATGCTATTTATTATTTTTGTTAGAGAAAAAGTGTGTCAGATAAAATCATATATAATTGGTAAGTTTCACAATTCAACAAGATGTCATAATTCACAGAATATATCTTGCTCCTCTAATGACTAATTATTTTAAGCTCACAGCTGTGGGGTGTGGGGGGCAGTGCCCCCCACTACCAGCGCCAGCTAGTGCCTCATTAATGACATAGAAGCAACATGAGAAATCTGTAATGACAAAATAGATAACACTTATCAAAGATCTGGGCATCAAAGAACTGTCAGTTGTCACTACTTTGGAGTGGAAAGAAGGAGCAAATAGTGATAAGCTTTTGTTGCTGTGTCACACAGGCAATGGAGCTATTGCAGAATGATCTGAACACTACTCAAGAACACCTCTCAGGCTAATTTTCTTCTGTTACTTTTCTTCTTTTGCCACTTTCTACATATACTTATCATGCTGTTTACTACATCCAGTTCATTTTAATGCCTTGAAAATCATTTGAAAGATTTGTAAAAGTAGTTGGAAAGTTGGAAAGTGGCTTGAAATGTAAGGAAAGCATGTGAAAATGAAAATGAAACTACTGAAAAAGATAAATAATTACTTTTCTTGCACTCTGTGGAAAAACAATACAAAGAGCAGAAAAAGTAACAGAAAAGCAGGTTGTGATTTTCCTAGTATGTTATACCTCCACAATCATAGCTACCTCATGGGATTATTACCTTGTGAAAGTGTACACAGAGATGAAATGCCTCATTCTGGGGAAGCTGCTTGCAAGAAACCATCATTGTTGCTCTATTTCACTTGCACAGTCATTACTCACTGGTTCACAGCATACAAGGAGGGTATGGATATAATGACTAGTGCTTCTGCACATTGCCACATTCCACCTGTTTGAAAGGGCACTCGGATTGCATTCCTGCTGCATGCACTGTCATTCACTAGAATATTTCAATTCACAAAGGATATGCAAAACTCACCAGGGGTTCATTTAGATAGTCATTCAGATTCCACATTTCTGGGGGAGGTTTACAACACATGGGATTTCCAAACCAGTTGCAATTATGGTCCTTTCCACTATTAGGGTTGGATGGTGCCTGGATTGGAGGTCGACCAAAGGGTCTGCAGTGTGTCTCCTGCGTCTCCAGTAGCATGAGTGTCGCTCTATTTCACTTGCACGGTTATCACTCACATCTTTGATTTTTATACAGCAGTGGAGATGAGAATAATTGTGGTTCAGGCATTCGATATACTGTCCTTTTCGTATTCTCCGGCAGTTTTTCATCAACTGCATGCACTGTCATTGGCTGGAAGATCCCAAGTTATGAGGATGCTCACTACGAATGATTGGCCCGACGCTGACTCCGGACAACAATAGGGGATTCCGATGTCGCAACCTCTAGAACGGTCTTCAAGTTGGCCAGCGGCAACAAGTGCAATAATAGCAGCTATGGGGAGAGGACGAGAAAAGTACATGTTGCATATGATGTGGAGTCGAGGTGAGAGAGAAATCCTATCACCAAGTATCATCACTTGCCTCATATAAAACCCAATTTGAGTTATTACTGCCGCCCATTTGTTCTGTAACACAAGCTCGGGTGCATGCACAGCAAAAGGCTCCAAGTGGCAACACTGGAACAACAGTGTCCAATCACACGTCACCTGTAATGGCACGTGTTTCATGACACCTGTCGTGGATGAGTGCTTGAGTTGTTGACGTTCAGGCAGATGTTCCAGGACATGAAATGCTCCCAACGCGGCGTAACAGGAGTGTTTGAAGTCGGATGCTAAAAATGTGGAACAGAGACAGGCCGAGGGCTCCGCATGTTTCCGTAGACTTGGCAGAACTAATACTCCCAGTGCCAGTGGACCATCGGAGGATCTATGATAGTGCGAATCATTCGGCCACCACTACTTCTGTGGACATAACACGAGCCCTCCGGGCACCCCTGGCTCTGCCAATGACGTCACATGTTCAGAACAATGCATTTACATTCTCGGCACACAAACAAGCACTGGCCTCAGTGAAAACTGGTCATGTTCCTGGACTCTCCTTTATTACACTGTATGTCATATTTTTGTATACAATGTGATTTTAATACAGTATCACGTTTGTTTGCCAAAATGGCAGTTATATCATATCTTAGACCTTGCGGGGGAGTATCCTGTATGGCCTCGTATCAATACATGTCACGATTTTATACCGCATCTATATGCACACATCTATTCCCTCTTGTTTCTTCAGCGGTTGGATATCATCCCGTCTTCGCACATCTGACCTCATATGATACAAATGGTAGTTAATATCTTTCATCATACCCTCATACCACTTTCTTGGAAGCGGGTATAAGGACGTGCTAATTCCTATCCGAAGCCCGGCAGTATGCATTCCATTGTGCTGATCATATGATTCTGCCCCATGAAGCGCAGCCCGTGGCCACAGCCGCCGCCACCAGTCGCAGTACCAATGCCATGACAGATCTGACAACGACGCAAGGGGTTACAGCTGAGCTCTCCGCCAATGCCCGGGGTAAAGATCTCAAGGTGTTGAAGTCGCAGAGTTCTTGACCCTTCAAGTCGACAGCGTGGTAGCACCCATGTCAGAGGTCTGGCTGACATACATTCGAGACCAAAAAGATACCTCTGCTAGAATCATCGTGCTTAGCCCTCTGACGATCTGGAAAACACGGATAGAAACCCGGCATCACGGCGCTTGGTGGTGGCCATGCCAGGAAACGGCCTGGGACTTGGACTTCTATTAGAACGGGTTGTCACGCAAGTTATCGCTATACACACGTCTATCTTGCAAGGCCTTTGTACTTCATCTTACGCAGTCATGCACGCAATTTATTTCGGTCTCGAAAGCATTCATTTCCCATTCAGGTAATTGTGCACTAGGAGTATCCCTGCAGTTCTGTTGCCCCATCGGCATTCATTATATTGTAACAGAGACTGCTAATTCTACGCAATACATTAATAATTCAGAAATACCTGGTCAGAATTGAGGCGGAAGTAGTCTCTGCCAGAAAACGTTGTGGTCGGACATACATCGGTCAATTGTTTCCGGCACCCTGGTAGGTCTTTAGTGAAACATTATCGCCAAGTCAGCCGTTTGCCTCACCAACGGCGACCTGGTGACAATGAAGTCGTCCATTTCTCCATGTGGAGTAATGGGGAATGCGATGTCGACCGGCTCCTCTTTGCATTTCACCTTAGGCAGCATTTTTCGGCACCAATAGTGGTCTAAGAGACCGGTTTCCTTTGTAGGACGAAATATATCTCTTAGATGCCGCCTCGCGCGTGCCTCGGCATCATAAGCAACCCATCCGCCTCGTTTCAGTCTCTTTGACATCAGTAAAATAGCAATCGTCTAATTTTGTCTTATTTGTCTTATTCGCGTCTTATTCACATCTAATTTGGGCTTATTAGCTTATGGCAGCTTATGGTAAGCCAATAAGCCCGAATTAGACACGAATAAGACCGTGAGCTCGCCACAGGGGAGACATATGTCCCGAGGTTGGGTGTGACATGTACAGGCTTAGAATAAACAAATCACGGAAACTTTGTAGGGAGACATTGACTCGAAATATTAATCTCCATGTAATGTCCATGAGATTTTTGGAAAATGTGATCGAAAGACCATACTTTGTGCTTGGATTTCATGGAACCTCGAAGAAATTTTGAGATTTTTCGTGGAGATTACATGGATTCCATCCAGAACAACATATTCTGACATTTAGATGACTAGCTTAATCTACTGGATGATGCACAATGGGGGACACTACACATTCGAGGATTGTGTGATGACTAAGCAATGCGACCGTGTGTCGACAGTGCGATGCCATTGTGGGGCTCTGATATGCAGCTGTGTCGTGCAAAAAGTGACCACTGGGAGTCATCCAAATGACATACTGCCAAGCAGAAGAGTCAGCTTGCAAATCTTCATGGTTCTCATAGAAAAAGCAAGGAGAATGACAACACAGAAGGGAGATCGACCTCCAAATCAGATGGCACTGGTATGACATCCTTGTTCCCACTCCCAAGGATATGCTGACATTGAAGAAGGAAAAAATCAATGTTCTCATGGATGCTGTCACATGATATCTGAACAGTTCAGATACTTTGCCTGAAGAGCCATTCCGATCACAGGACTTGTTGAGGTAGGCTCAGATTAGTGGATGGGATTATAGACATGAACATCTAATCATCATTCTTTGCATTCACACTGTCTTTATGCTTGTTGTGGTCTTTTTACTACTCTAAAGCCTTAATATTCAGTTTCTGGTCACTTTCTTCCCTAGATACCACTTGATTGAGTGCAGTCGAGTGTTGATGATGCGCTACCATAAGTTTGCCATCTGTACCCACCATAGATTGCTTAGTAATCATAATGCTTTTTTTGGAGGTGTTGCCGGTCCCCACTTACAAGGCAGGTTCTATTTTGTCCGTGTGAACTTGAGGCTCACTCCAGCCTGCAGGCATGTATGGGCACTAGTGAGCCCTCTCCGCATGCCCTCCCCTTCAAAAATGCGGACCTCCCGCAGGTCGGGGCCAGCCAATATGTCAATTACTCCTCTTTCCAGAACTCTTGTCCATGTCACATGTGAGGCGTTTAACCGTAGCTCTACATCACAGCCCTAAACTTTCCATCCAGCTACAGTTGACTTTCTCATAACGTATGTGGTCATACTGTATATTTTTCATAGTGTATCAGCTTTGGGTGGCTCCCATCATGGTATGTGGGGAATATACAGTAAAATGTCTTCTTGTATAATGTATAGGATAAATGGGTATAATATACACTATGAGATTTGTCTCAATGGGGAACCGGACAAAGACATGGCCGGAATATTAAAAATTTTCATGAAGAATGGAGTGGATACTTGGTACACAAAAAGGCTTGCCACATGCGGCAAGCATAGCATGGAATGGAGCAACCCTGGCTAATTACAGCAGTGTATTTCTGAAGTGCAGTAGCAAAAATCAGATTATCAAGCTTTCCCCACTTTCATGCCACTGCTGGATCACCTAAAGCGCCAGCCACGTCCAAAGCCCACTCTGTACCAATGGAAGCCCAAGGAGGCTGTATCTAAAAGTGGCCCAATCCCAGCCAGCAGTGCAAAGTCTCTGGATAGCAAGCGACGGGAGAATCTTACTCTGTATGACTGGCTGGAGGTCTTCGCCTACATTGATGGACATCCAGGAGTAACACAATCAGATGTGGTCAACTTCTTCAAAACGAAGGCTGACGGTGCACTCGAGTTCACCCAGGCATCTCTTTCTCGGCGGTTAAAGATGCGGGCAGAGCTTGAGAATCGTGCAAAGTCCAATCCAACTGCGCTGTCAAGCAAGTGACCATGGATTGTCACTCGACCTGATGTCGAAGAAGCTCTTGTCTTGTGGGTTCATGGCATGGAGTCCAAGGCTGAAGTCATCAGTGGCCCGATGCTCCGTGTGACCGAAAAGCTCGAAACAGGTTTCATGTCGCGGGTTGGGGTAGACTCCTCATCTGAACTCCTTCATCACCTTCGAGCATTTCATGTAGAGCTCCGCCGGGAGCAGCTGAAAACCGCGAAGCAGACAACATTGGCTAGTCATGGCTTTTTGAAGGCAGCGTAGCACGTAGCATCTTTTCACACTTGCACCGCCACTTCCTAAATTGTTGCAACTCCTATCATCGTGGGAACTTTGTGCTATCGTATTTTTCTCATAGCGTATTGGGCTTGAGTGGCTCCCGCTGATATACGTTATGAGAAAGTTGACTGTAGTATATAATGCTCTCTCTCAGGCTCGCGCTAGGTCAACGTTATCATAGAGGTCACGGATATGTAGTACAATCGGTAGCGACGAAATTTAAATATGACCACACACCCAAGGATGGAGCAGTTACAACTGAGCAATTCCAGATACTAGTATACAGAAACGTTGTCGAATTCGCAAGAAACACTTCTTACATCCTTGATTCTAGAAATCCCGGATCGATGTCATGAACATCCCGACAGAACGTGAAACAAATAAGCAACAACCACCCATTCAGCGATCGAAGCAACTTCTGGGAACACGCCGCGAAGCATCAACAGGCTTACAACTGCTTGGTTATGGGCACCGAGTGTTGCTGTTGAAAACGAACCAAGAGAGCGTCCCCGAGGTTTCTCAGGTAGCTGGGTCTGTCTGGGTGGCTATGAGGGGTCATCTGTTCCGCCTTTTCGAACCACTCGACCGCTTTGTCGAGGTCGTTTGCGTTGTGACGCAGCTGGAAACTTCTCTGCAACGCGAGTCCGATGTTGTTAAATCGGATAGGTTGATCGAAATAAGTTTCCGGAGGCTCGTGTGCAGCTTTATCCAATTCCGAGATCAACTTGGCGAGCTCGGTCAAGTCATCGGTCTCTACGAATTTGAGACGTTTGTGCGTTTGCAGCACGAGGTCCGCGGCCCGACGTTCATGGCTACCCTCACCACAAAGACCCTTGAGCTCATCCACGTGTTCAGATAGGTTGTCTCCAGCAGACAGTTCAGCTCCATTTGTGTCATAACGGTGCAAGAAAGCTTGGGCGAGGTGTAACAATGTCATAGGCCGATCTGGATGGTCGCGATGGCGTAACTTGAGTGCCTCCCGGTAATGAGAGACGCAACTGTCGAAATCGGGGAGTGTACCGCGTGACTGATATGTGAGAAATTCCGCTTTAGCGAGGTTGAAAAGTGCAGCAGCGCGACAAGTATCTTCGTTAGGACATCTGGCAAGAGCACCTTTGAAATGTTCGACAGAGGATTCCAGATCATCTTTGTTGCGGTCTTTGCGGTAGCGAAGGAGTGCTTCTTGCCCTTCATCAGTTGCACTTGTAACTTCCGGAGGCACTGGGCATTCTTCGCTTGCCTGAAAGGGCTCTTGAGACAAGGTAACCATCATTATCAGATTCCACTCACACTACGATTGTCCTGATTGGGTAACAGAGGATTACGATGCCATCGTCGCACGGAAATTAGCAGCGATAGACTGGGGGATATGACGTCCTTCATCTCGACGTCGGTGAATGCTGCGAAGGCTGAGTTCCAGTGGCGCGGGGTAAAGAGATGGTTGATCCTTACGTTCTGTCCGGTGGAGCAAATCGCCTATAGGTATTTCCAATGTGCCGAGGGGTTCTCCTTCTCCAAGCATTGGACTGAACTCAAAGGATGCACGAAGAACCACCCGGATTTTCAGGTCCGGGTCAGACGGACTAATGAGTTATTAGCATGGACAAGCGCGCAAGAACAGCTTGGCTTTGCCGCACAGATAAATTGGCTCGTCCCACTGGATAACTTGGTCATAAACCAACGTAGACATACTCTTGGTTCGTTTGAATGTGCTTCCATCGACGTCGACCTGAACAAAAAATCCCACAGGAACACGTCCGAGACCGACAAAGGCATTTTCAGCACGTATATCTATGGGACAACCGTCATCTCATGATAAAAACAATAACAGAAACTTATACGTGTAATAACGAACTGCACATTCTCCATCATAGACGTTGGTTGAACAGGTTCCGGTTTTTGATGTACGTCGTTCCCACCCACACTGGTAAGGCAGCAACTGTAGTAAGTGAAACATCAATGAGAGAAAGCCTACCTTCGTTTTTGTACACAAACGGCCTCTAGAAGGCAGTCAACAACGGTGACCAACGCAATAATAAATTACTTGCTATTGCCAAGTTGGCGGATGTCATACTCTCTTTCCAAGCGTTCACGGAGTTCACTTTCTTCCATCACACCCGACGGGAACTAGACTGATGCTCAATCTATAGATGTACAGGATGCAAGAGAATCATACCTCTTTCAACATGTTTATCCATACATCATCGTGAGTAACGGCCACTTGTGCTTCAGGACTCTAGCAAATAGGATTAGTATGGTGTAGCGTCACCAGTTCACTGCTGCGCGAACCTTCTCCAATAGGTATTGGTTAATTTGGTCCAAGTAATGCATGGGCTAAGCAACCTCGTAAGCATTTGTGCATGTAGTACGGCGAGTGATTGTACTAACTTGGGATAGGCGGGGATGATACTCGATACCTAAACCGCCACATTAGTACTGTTGAGTGGCGGATGGAAAAACAAGAAGACTTACGCACGAAGGGCAGTCGCCACCATGAAGATAGGCCGAGTATCCACGCCAGATAGGCCAGGAACGATACAAACCATGAGGCCAAATCACTCCGATACCCCTCTACGTGCTCTATCTCGATTGCAGAGCGCCTGGGCGTCATCTTGAAACCTTTGATGAAGACGGTCTGGTTCTCGTAATCGCTTTTCATGAGACATGACTGGAAATCCATGTCGAATGAACACCAGTATTTGTACTTCAGCCCTGCGCTATCAGACGTCTTGTCACATTCCGTTATGCGGATTTCCTTATTTGGCAAACCACTACGGAAGGCCCCCAAAGCCCAAAAGCGTGTTTGATAGACACCTGTAACCAGGTAGAGGGAGCTCTGGCGGGCACTTTTACACCACTCAATTGCATTCTCCACAGCAAAGTTCCGGATGTCATCTAATTTCTCTTGATCTTGGAGTTCAAGGAGCTTTGCACCCGATGGGAGGATAAGGATGGCGCCCTCCCTAGAGGTCGATGAGAATGTATAAACGGGACTAGAAACAACGAAAATTTAGCCTTTGACGTGTCTACAATAATATATAGGTACCTCAAGTTCTTTTCCTCCTCCTTCTGCTCGACGCCAGTAATGCGTGGTCCAGGGTGAACTGCAAGGGGGTAGGAGCGTCCACTCTTTTCGATTTTCTGAAAGTTCTCCCGGAGGGAACGTATATCGCAGAGGACTCTGAATTCACCATACTGGTCAACATGCCCGACATCCCCAATTCGGACACCCGCCGCGTCGGCCTTATTGCCCCCGTTCGGAAGGCGAAGAGGGTAACCTAGATTCTGGTGGAGGTTGGCTGCATACAGGCCTTGCTGGGTGGGATTCATCTGGAGGTATTGGTACAAGTCAATGGCGCTTGCTGTAGCCCTGACTCAGAGTCAGCTCGGGAAACACCGAGCAGATGCAATGCCTGGTGATTGCTTGTGCGCGCCGCGTCATCGCCGATTTGCTGTGGCCAGAGTCCACGTAGATACTTCAATGTTTCAACGTTCAAGACAAATTCCAATATTCCTAGACGCGCATACGTCAGCATGTATTGTAGATGCGCAAGGAATTTGAGAAAGACCCGGGGACGATCCACTCCGAGCAGACGGACATGTGAGAACTTCACTCAGAATTTGAATTTGCGATTTCGATCCAAGCTTCGGGAGCATTTGCAACGCTAGTACTACCTACAGTACAACAGCACAGTATAGGTTGTACGTGGTCGTGGCTTCCTGTACTACAGTCAATCATAGACGGTTCATATCAGGATGAGTGCCGATGCATCGCAGTGGCTATTGAGGTCGGTACATTGATCGATCACATTCATAAGGGCCGGACCTACGTGTGCGCAATAGAGGTAATACGGAACCAAAGGGTACGCAACGAATGTGAATTGCTGCCCATCCCGGAGTTATCGATAATGCCACGAGGGCGTAGTGACTTTCAAAAGTGATTCAGTGTGTACTTACAATTCATCATCAAATACAAATGAACGATGACACGGAGACTCACGACATAGGACGGATCTGAGACCTTCCATTTGGCAAACAGACTCAGTGTGTTTGACGTGCTCTAGCTTCGACCAGCACTCACGGAATTCGATCCCGTCCCATTGAGTCCACTCCAAACTTGAAGGAAGGACTGTAGTCAACCAAAAAAATTTCTTGTTCGCCTGTCATGCACAGTCCACAACTCACCCATACCATCGAGCGTATGAACCGCACGTGACGGCAATCTTGTTCAACAACACCGCACTAGATTCATGTCACATCTTTCGGCGACTTGGAGCCGTTCATATCACACCCACGCAGGTGGCTTAGGGTGTCAAGTTATCAACAGATCCCTGCTAGTGTTCAAGGACAAATCGTGACCAGTTGATCGATTTCAGACAGTTGGTGTCAGAACGAGTGATAGCCACAAGGGATAGTTGTGGGCTCGGTGACTGTCTGTCAATGAAGGTTAGCGTAAAGTTGGAACAAGCGACGGTGCCGATGAAATACTCAAGATGAGACATGGGTTGAGGACGTCCGCCACCGCCTGCTCTTGTTGATGTGCGGAGCAAGCAACCCACACCCTCTGAGAGCTTGGAGTTCATTCAGACGGAGAAACGATGCAGATACTATGATGAAGTGCACGACCATCATGATGTTCCCCGACCGATTTTGAGTAATGGAACGATTCTGAAATCGCGGCTAGTTACTGTCACCTTAGTCCAGGATTGACGACTGAATCGGGTCGGATCCGTTGAGTACGGACAGCGTGTAGTAAGGTCTGCGTCCGCCAGATCGACAGATGAGAGCGAAGGAAATACAATCGACAAGCTTCGGGAGCGTCAGGGCCGTCCCCGTGTCGAATTGTAAACGGGCCGGCTTGGAGTTGGGCAGGTCCGAAGGAAGACTCAGCTATGATCGGTGAGCTGCAAACTCTCGGTCGGGTACTAAGGTTATTAGTTGAACGCTACAACTTAGTTGAAGTGGTCCCGAAAATTGAACTCGCGACTCCGCCTAGCTCGTTTACTTATCTTCCAGCCATGAAGCACTCCTCTCGAGTCCAGGTACGTAGTTGACGACATCATGGACGTTGGACCAACAACAACCAACAAATGGGCAGTGCTAACACCTCTTTGTACTAGTACTGCTATCGCAATCATATTCACTGGAAACGAACCATCATTCTCACTTCCTCCGGTCTACTCAGGGCTTAATAGTCGGTTTTCACGGATACCCTTTCGAGTACATCGACCGTCTACGGCCCCACCACGCTAAACTTGCTGTATGTCTCCCGAAGCGCCGGTATGTCCTCACTATTCATGAAATGTACTTATCCCTCAATACCAGGTCCAGGACGAGCAACCAGTTTTGGTTGACCAACGAGCATTAATAAACAAAGTCCTCGCACGTTATCCGCGCGACTTTACTTGTAAGAGTGCTTCCTATCTTTTTTTGCCGTCTCGTTTCGTCGACTGTCTCAATACAACCTCTCTAGTGTTTCGAGAGCTCCTTCAAAACTCGGACGATGCTGGATCTACTATTGTCGAAATTCACTTCAAGACTGCAGCGACAGAACAAGAAAATAACGGCTCACCGCTATTGCACAGCAAGTCTCCCAATGTGAGAAGGATGATTCTCTCGGCTATGTTTGTCTTGCGCTGACTTTGTTAAACAAATTAGATCGTCCAGTGGACGTTCAAAAATAATGGGAATCCGTTCGCGGACAAGGATTGGTATCGACTCACACGTATCGGTACGTTACCTGCGTCTTGCTACCTGCGTCTTCATATAACGTCTTCTATCAGCGGTGGGCAACCCTGATCCACAGAAAGTTGGCGCATTTGGTGTCGGTGTGTCGACCAGCTCTCCTCAATCGACTGGTTGATTCACAACCCTTTGGACAGGTTTCTACAGCATATTCTCTGTGACCGATGAACCCTCGGTATCGTCTGAAGGTGCGGCTTCTTTATCATTCCGTATGAAGCATCGACAAATAGAAATGAAGGTCACAAGATGGAGTTCTATTGGAAGGGTGATCAAGTACGGAATCACCACTTTGAACCAATAACTTGCTCATACCAGTGTCAGTTGTATTTTAGGAAACGAGAGTGTCCAAAGGAAGATTGGACAGTATTCGATATTCCGCTGCGGGTCCCTACTCCAATGCTAGATGCAGTCGAATTCATGCAATTTCTTGCGACCTCAATCACTTTCATGGTAGATCTGAACGAAGTACGACTTGTTCTGGACGAACGCTACATCGGATGCATCAAGAAGTCTCATCGGCGCGTCGGAGAGGTCGAGCTTCCTATTGCACTGGAGCACACGGGACCTCTTAACATGGTAATTGCGGGTGGGCTTCGTCGTCACCGTAAGTCTTATATCTGCTGTACGATGAATGTTCTGACGGTGATCTGGGATCAGAGTTTACTATACAAGCTGAAATCTCAGCCGAACTTGTGGAACATCCTGGAAAGCGCACCTCACCAAGCCAGTCACCACCTCAGTTCCATAACCCTTCTACCCTGCTGCAAACAACGGACCATGGAAGTTTTTATACGAAGGAACTGGATTTAACTGTTTTCACCGTGGAAGTGAATATCAATTTGGCTAATGACCTATCAGGAGGGTTGCGGCGGTGCATGAATAAAAATCCACCATCCCCAATCAAGTATGGCCTGGTATATGTAGGTTGTTTTGGTTCGGTTAGTAGAACGGGATTTCAAAGTACCGACGTTGTACACTTAGGCCGAAAGAGATGAGCATGACCCGACCTCTGCGGGCGAAGGAAATGCACCTCTTAGTTCTGTATTCGAAGGGCTGCGCGCAAATTTGGCCGGGTGAGCCATCAATGTGCAAGCTCAGAGAATTCTGACTGATCCCAAAATAGGACATCGCATTCAAAGATATTCATTGTCCGTACACTCTTTCTCCCATTTGCCTGGTTTATTGATGTCGTCGTTCTGCAGGGTCACTCCACTAGTCAAACCACAGGTTTCGGCGGTCACCTGGCCTCGCATTTTATCCCTACTGTCGAGCGTGAATCGATAGATCTAGCGTAAGTTATGTTTGTTTCATTATATTATAATTATTGCTCATCTAGGACCCAAGCGACAGAAATGTTGCCGGTTGGTAGTTTGATTCGCTTCAAATACCGGATGCTGATCTACGGTGACTTACTAAGCTTGGAACAACGAATTGCTGTACATCGGAGGCTTCCTGTCTCGCTCTGTCTATGAGCTACAGCTTTCTGCCATACAGACTGATTGGGAGAAAGCGATCCAACCCGATGAAGTTTCTGATTCTCGGCCACCAAAGGAGTCTCTGGACGGGCTGCGCGAGCGCTTTGTTCACGTTCTCAACTTCTTCACTTTCTACGCTTCTACCCCCTCGCCAAGCGTCTCACTGAAGCTGCAGGATTCATTCTATAGATGCTCTAAATTATCACTGAGGCTGCTCTCATCAGTCGGCGTTCGCCTTTCTTCCCAGATCAGACTGTATGACCCACTCTGTGACAAGTTCCTGAAGCATGTGCCTATGCTCTCACCGGACGTGGCAGGGGACTTCATCAAAGCACTGCCGGATGGGCACAAGATAGGGGCCATAACACATACAGATGTCGTAGAAGATCTGGATGGACGTACTCTGGAGGAGGCGGAACTTGTCGCGTGTCTGCAATGGCAAATACCGCATGGCTCGGCTGGGATGACAGACATGTTTCAAGCGGCTCGATTCCTGGACGCAGCGGGGGCGGACGTCTACCTTTCCTCCATACAGTGCTTTATCGACCCCGGTGGACCCGGGAACCATATTCCTGCCGATGGACCCCTTCCTCCTTCTCTCATACCCCGCCGGATTACCAAGCACTTCACCCTTGAACAACTCGCAAAGTTCGGTTGGAAAGAGTTCACAATTGTTGACTGGCTGCAGTACATCTCTCGTTCAGAGATTAGATTGGCCAATCCGAAACATGACTTTACTCTATCCATTGACTGGGCCGAAGTCGTATTGCGCTCCATTTCCTCTGTATGGTCATCCGCGAGCGAGATCCGCCGTACAGCCACCAAGTTGTTCTCCGACGTGGCTTGCCTTCCGACAACATGTGGTCTGCGTATTCCAAAAGATGCCTTTCTTCCCAGCCCGAGCATCCCCACATCCGACGAGGATTTTCCGATCGTTCAGCTTCCTACGGGCCATGGAATCAGCATGGAAGTCCTGAAAGCCCTGGGAGTACAACAGCGTCTTCCTCCTCATTTTTTGATCAAGTAAGCTGATGTGTTGCTGCGACTCTCTTGGTCTGTTCGCTGAACAAGTTGATGTATGCTAGGATGTTAGAAGGAGGACAGTGGAAGACGTCGAATCTCATCGAATACCTTGTCCCGGATGCTAATAGCCTCAGCGAGGAGGATATCGAAGTTCTGAGTTCATCTAACTCGTTCGAGGGTACGCAGAGGGGTGCCGACAAGACACATTTCCACATCAAAGAACTCTACCCACCATTGGATGTCTTCGGCAAACTTCATTTGCCCTTGATCGACTTGGGGAAGGGGTCGGCGTGGCAGGAATCATCTTTGGAAGGTAATCCTGTCCAGCCAAACCTGAAAGGTGACTGACACTGCTTTGAAGCCACCTTGCTGTATAAACTCGGGTTACAGCATTTCCCGCCCCTGGGAGTGATTGTGGAATTGTGTTCAGATTCCGATGACACCATGACTGCAGTCAGGGCCAACGCCTTTGATTATTTGTGTGCGAACCTTCGATCGGTGTATTCCGAGTGCGATCTTGATGAACTTCGTGAGGCTGTAATTATACCAGCGGAGAACAAAGACAAAGATGGCCTTCTTCTGGAAAAGCCAGCAAACGTACGTGAAGTTTCTTTGTCTTCACAACGCGTGATCATCTATGGTCTGCACCAGGTCTTTCTTGATAAGGAATGGAAAGTACTCGGGTATTCCGTCGTGCAGCGCGGACCTCAGGAAAGTATTCTCGAAGAACTGGGAGTGCAGCGATATCCCCCTTCCGCATTAATTCTTGACAAGTTAAAAGAAAATCCACCATCCGATGAAGCGATCGCTCGTTCGTGGTTTGAAACTTTGTCTAATCATGTTTCAAGTACGAAACATCTTTCGAATTCGTCGTAGGTCCTCAAACTTATTTCGTCCTAGAATTCACAGACGACGAGCTGAAAGCCCTCACTAAATTACCGATCGTTCCGTATACCATTTCTGAAAAGAGGAAGTGGCTTAACCCAGCTGAATGCTACCTGAAGAGGGACTCGAGGAACGACTTGTATTCGGAGTTGTTTCACTTTGTGAACTTTAGTGAAGGCGCATGTCAATTCTTACGCGCCTGTGGCGCCAAAGATCGGCCTTCTGCAGAAGATGTCGCAAAGAGTCTGACTGACGACCACCAAAGATTCTACGACCTAACGGGGGAATCCGAACGGTGAGTAAATTAGCATTCATGGACTACAACCGACTCAGACGGAGATCACAGATATCTACAAGAGCTCCGTCATCTGGCCGCTGAACAGAAGGAGATCTCCAATGAGATTATAAGTAAAATGATGTCGACGCCCGTGCTGCTCGGTGCACGACGTGAGGAAACACTTGTTCACCCGGATGGATGGAAGAACATGAAACAGTACACGCCGCAAGAAATCATCATCGTTGACGACATACAAACTTATCAGCTCTTCGCCGAGTCAATAATCGTGGCGCCACGAGACATGCCCCCTGAACTTGAAGGTACGGATGGTTGCAGTTAGCTCAAAACCGTTTTCTGATTCAATTTTGCAGACTTTTATGTATTGCTCGGGTGCAAATATCTGACCAACGTCGTCAGCGAACATTGCGATTCTATCATTGAGAAGGAAGCTGCGATGCGTTCGGAAATCCAAGACCTGGTTTCGCGCAGGCTCCCCCTATTCCTTCACCACTCACCACTTCCCCACTCCAGGATCTCGAAACCCCGTCCTCAGGTTGTCAACATCAAAGACATCACCGTCAAGGTGTGTGAGGAGTTGCTTGTCCATAAGATCCTCGTCGTCGGGGAGACGTCATATCCGAATCAAAGAAAGGTGTGGGCGATTGCGAAACGCGAACAAGCAGGAATAGAGTTATGGCTTTCATGCGGTGAAAAACGAGACATGTACGAGTAAGTATCGGAATGTTCCTGTTATTGTCCCCACTCAGGAGCGTAAAGACTTGCCGTTTCGCTGTGTCGGGCGCTGTTCGATAGGGTAAACCTTAGCGACTCCCTACTTCTTTCGACTATCCTCTCGGAGGACGCCGATGTTTTGAGGCGAAGAGGTTACGAGGGTCAGTTCAATCTGCGCAAAACGAGGGATGAAAGGCTAACAAACGATTTATAACACAGTTGACCAGGCTCTCCAATCCCAGCGATGTCTCGATGCGGGACGGATTGACACAAAAGATCCGGCACGCGGCCCAAACACTCCAGCGACCTCCAGCCACCCCATGACCAGTCCCACGACGCCACCCACGACGACAACGAGGAACATTGGATCGGATACACGCGCTCGCACCACCACAAATCAGTCCCACTCGGTTGGGAGCAGTTCGGGGGCTTCTTCTGACCCATCCGCTCCATCTTCGATGCCGTTTTCCCTCGCCGTGGGGATGATGATCAGTGTTTCGAACAATGTCCGGGATGCGTTTTCACGTGCTGTGAAACAAAGCATTGTGTCTGGCGTTGGGTCCTCTGATGTCACGACCGCAGCTTCCTGGTAAGTCTGGCAAAGAAACAGTCGACACAATACCAAACCATTCCTCCAGGGATCCGTGTCAAGTGATGCCTCGGGCTCACATAGGTAAGTGACGAGATTCGAAGTGTTTCCTGTCTGATTGTTTGGACAGAATCAACAGCAAAAAGTCTGATAAAGGCATGCGGCTCCGAACAACAGACGTTACACCGTGATGTGGCTGGGATGAAAGCCCTGAGTAGTGGATACTGCAAGGAACCGATGGAGGAAATGCGCCATCTCAGTGAGTCGGTAACTTGTTTCCCCTTTGTTTGTTTCTGACGACGGGAGTGCAGGCGTGGGAAGCATGGATGTCTACGTTGGTGCAGGTAATTCGCATTCAGCCTCACCTTTGCATTAAATGCGAATTCTTCATATAGGCAAACCTCTTGACAAACTGATGGAACGCAAGCGGGAGCGACTCGCCTGTTTCAATGACATCATCACCCGAGTTGCCAGTATTTATGGTCTCCCTGCGGGATCGTGGCATATTTTCTGGGACCGCACCGCCGGATGTATTGCGTTCAACTGCAAAGGTACTCTATACCTCAACCTTCGATATTTCGAAATATGGCGTGAGTGAAACGCATTTGGAAAGAATACCAGCTGAGCATGCTCCCAAAAAGATTACCAAGATATCGTCAAGAAGCGTGACCATGGCCAACGACAAGCTTTGGCATCGTGGTCTGTTCCATTCGTCCACACTCTTCGATGAGGCTGACAAAAATCCTTTGGTATGTTCAGGTTCCTCGCTCTTGCTCACGAGATCGCGCACAACCTCGTAGCAGAGCATAATTCAGAGCACGAGTTTTGGTCTTCGGCAATCTGCGAAGCGCACATGGACAAACTGACACGAGTCCTCGATTCTCCCTTGTGTGAAGTAGTGACCTACTAGTAGGTTTATTGTTGGGGAGTTCAATGTGGTATGCTTGAATATTCATGGGACAGAACGTCATATCTTCCGTTGTTTCTGTACCATCCTGCGGGAGTTCTAATGTGTAGTATGATTAAAGAAGCTAAATCGGTAACCATGGTAGTATGTTGGATTGACAAGGACTTAGATTGCATGATAAGTATAATATACAGCGCAGCGATCAAGGATGCGTGGAGTGTTACCAGGGTCATACGAAATAGACAGGCCTAAACCGCCTAGTGATGGGCTGCGCGAATTGTTGCTGAAAACGAAGTAGACGAACGTCACTGAGGGTGCTCCGATAACTGATTTTGTCCGATGGGTCGCTGTCAGGTGTCATCTCTACGGTCTTTTCCAACCATTAGACTGCATGGTCAAGAATCAAGATCAACGCAGTTGCGGCGAAGCCGAAAGCGCTTCCGCGATGTAAGACCAACTCGATTGCAGAACCTAAGAGGCTTGTCGAAGTAGTCGACAGGAACCTCGTGTGCAGCCCTATCCAATTTTTGGATTAACGTCTCCAGTTTGTCGTATCTGTATCCCTTATAATTTACGGGCTGTGCCCCCCCGCACTGCTTGTAAAACGACTTGAACCGACCCGCCGGCGAACCCCGAGGTCGCGAGCTGACCTAATCGACCCGAAACGGGCAAGGTTTCCCCCCCTGGAGAGCGGTCCTCGGGCGGCGGGGGCGTCGACTTCGACCGTGAGCGCGCGGCGTGCGCGGGAGAGGGAAATCGAGCCTGAATTCTGAATCGGCGGCGAGGGTCCTCCCTCCTCCCAGGCACGCGATGACGTCGACGTCGAAGGCCGCGATGGCTCGCCGCTGGGATTGGGCACAGGCGCTCCGCGGACCATGGTCATGACGGAAAGTGTGCGAGCATGAGGCGACGACAGCATGGAAAGCGGTTGGGGTGTAGGGCGTACCGTGGCGACAAGTGCACCCAAATTATTAGTACTGCGGCCCCTGCCTCGGCGTCAAAGAGCGGCAGAGGCGCAACCAAGGATTGGGCGTCGAGCCGCGAGCTCGAGGCGGGACTTGTGGCGGCAGGAAGAAGGGATCCTGCCTGGGATTGGACATCGGCTGTGAGTGTAGCGGTACTGCCAATCAGCACTACCAGAGGACGCTTACCAGTGAACGGGGCTCTGAGAGGCTGGGTTGCCCCGGAGAAGTGGGAGAAGCGGGCTCTCCGAACTCGAACTCTCGAGGTGGGAAGTGGCGCACAACAAGTATGCCCAAATCGCTGCCCTGAGCGAACAGTGAGAACTTGAAGAAGGGATCGAGCAGGTGTCGCCTGGCCTGGGTGTGTGTTGAATCGGGGCCTGACCCGGAGGCAGACATTGTGGACATGAGGTGTTGGGCCAAATTGACCCGGAATGCCAAGGGTTCCCCACATCGATGTCGAGGGCCCGCAGTGTGTCACCACGGTTGAACTTGAAGAGATTCTGTCTGGGATTGGGATGCAAGCACCATGTGAGTGAAGCAACAATGGCATGGAGTGGAATGGTGGATTATTTGACATAGATGAGGTTGACCATTGGGTGGACCCACCTAAAGGGCCTTGAGCTGCAAGGGATTGCCAGCAGTCAGCCATGATGGTGAGCAGGCCACCTGGGCTGGAAAAAATTGACGGAATTGACTGGTCAGACTAGTCAATTTTTCAGGTTATTCCACTTATCTCACTTTACCCTGCCATTCCACTGCTTATTTCAATTTACACCCACACATGATGCTGCAGCAACCCAATTCAAAGTTTGATATATCAACAAACACTCACCATCAACAGTCTCAAGCCTTTTTTTCTAGTGATGGGCTCTTTTTCTTCACAACCAGTGGTGTGTGTTGAGATTCTGTGAATCAAACACTAGGTCTTGTGCTTTGTTAATACAGGCAGACCATAGTGCTAATATACTATTCATGTTACTAAAGAAATAGGTTGACTATAAAGCTTGACTGATGCATCAGTCAAACTTAATTAAAGTGTAACCTTAATTACACTTCAGGATCAACCACATGACAATCTAGATGCAGTCTTTATGACTCAGCTATGATATCATTAGTCTGGAGCTTTCTTAGCTCCACAATGGCTGTATTGGATTGATTCAGATCCAACTCCACCTATTTCAAATAAGTGGAGCAGCATGACTGATTCTATAATGTTATTTTGACATCATTGACCTTGTTCTAGCTACATCACACACAAGTACATACACATTCCTAGATGTATTTAAAGGTAATAAGTGCCATGATGTAATTAATAATGAGATTCATTTCCTCTCAAGATCAAGCTTCTAAGAAGCTCTACAAGGGTTGATTTTATCAATCTTGACTAACCCAAACTTGGTCACAAGAACTTTCATCTCTATCTTGGTGAGCATCCTTGACTCACCTCTCTTTTCTCTGCCCTGTGCAACAGAAGTACCCTTGTACTCTTCTATTAGTGCATCTGTGTGCTCCTTCCATCTTCCATGCTGAAACTTGAGCCCAACAGACCAGCATTCAGATCCAAGTCTGTATGAAGGGTACAGACATTGCCAGCAGTTGTTCTAAGTTGGCTGTTGCAACAACATTGACACTTTCCCTGTTTGAACTGATTGGGTAAGCAATGTGCTCATTGTCAGTGACAGTGTTGAAGTATTACTAACCCTTTCCATGTATACACTGTTGAAACTTGATATTCACTTTCTGCTCTTTATTACATAACCAAGGTTCTAGATCATGATCACATGATCATCAGTCATTTTCACTCTCATATTGTTTCATCATTTCCTATAACTTATGCTATTGGCTAGTATCTATACCTACTGATAATTTCAGTTCTCTAGTCATGTTTCATAACTCATACCTATCTATATATGATAGAGATCTATACAGAGACAAACAGTCCTGTAAAGTATTTAGGTAAAGCTTTCTCATGGTCACTCTCTAGTTTCTCTAGTTTTTCTAGTAACTCAGACAGTCAAGTCAAGTTCCCTCCTTTTCTGTTTTACTCTAAGACCCTTTATCTTGTGATACTCTGTTTACCCTTGGTGAGTTCTTCCACCAAGGTCCATAACCTTTCCTCTTCCTATCAGTCTCTTGACCAGTAGGCATCCACTACCTCAGAGGATGAGACAAAGGGATCTTTGTATCATTTTACACACTATACACATGGTAGGATGGTTCATGCTCAGGTTACAGGAAACAAGAACTTACAGCCTTCTGGGCCTTCAACAAGACATTGCAGATGCTTATCAACTGAATCCCTGAAGTTTGTTGAGCATCTGAAAAAGATGGAGAAAGAGGTGCATCTCAAGGCTGTGAACACCAGAAAGTGCTATACAGGCCATGTAAAGTGTGGCCATGAATGGCTCACCAGGTTCTTTCATGAGAAAAGTCCTTTTGAGGCCAGAGAGAACTTAGACTTGATGCTGTCTTCACCAGCCCCTGACTGTGTTGTCAGCCAACAAGGCAAGGATGAGAACTACACTGACCCTGATTTTGCCCATGCCTTTAATGCCATATCAAACAGATTCTCAGACAAGGCACTTGCATTGTTTCTGACACAAAGGGGCTTTGGTCAATCTCCACATCAGCAAACCAGCCTTTTTGAGCACAGAGTTCCCAGGATTTTATTTTCTTCAAGGACCTTCATAGACTGTACAGATGGCATCTCCCTGTACAGGGCTTGTGGCTGCATCAGTAAAATAGCAAATGTCTAATTTTGTCTAATTTATCTAATTCACATCTAATTCAGGCTTATTAAGCTTATAAGCACATCCATAAGCCACCATAAGCTTAATAAGCCTGAATTAGACATGAATTAGATAAATTAGATGAAATTAAACATTTGCTATTTTACTGATGTGTGGTCTCAGATAACTCAACAACTGGTACTACCCTAAAAAGTGTAGGTATGTCTACCCTTTAATTTCTAATGCCAGGACTTATTTCTTTTTTTTTGCTATATGTCATGCAATGCTGAAGCAGTTATGTTTATCATGTGGCCATCTTGCACTCACCAACCTCTCCACCACATCCCTGCTGCATGTTGTCCATGCCCCACTGCCTTGTCCATTTCCTACATGTCACCCACAGTGCCCTGCACTGCCCTTTCACACAACTCTACCCTCTCATTTGTATCCATCACCCTCACTCTTGCCATCATCTGTTCACCTCCATCCTACCTCACTTTTGGCTGCTTGCTGCCTGTGTTGTTCCCCTCATGCAGCCCCTCATCCTTGCATGCCCTGCTGTCACCCTCTCCTCACCACCTGTGTTTCCTGCACTGTCCCCTTGTGCAGTCCCTCACTGCCATTTCTTTCTGCCATTCCTGCCATTACTCTCTTCTTGCCACCCATGTCCACTGCATTGCCCCCTCATGCAGCCCTTTACCTTTGTCAGCACATGCCTGCATCACCATCCTCTATGTTGCCCCCTCACCACTGTCTTGATTGCCCTCACCTTGCTGCTGTCTTGCCCTGCCACTGCCCTTACCTCACTGCCCACATCTCCCCATGCAGCCCCCTGTTGCTCTCTCTCACATGGCCATCACACTCTTGCATGCCCTGCTGCTTTTCCTCCCCTGCTCCCACCATCCCCCTCTCAGTCATCACTCTCTCTTCATGTGGCCATCATCCACATTGCCCCCTTGCATGGCCCCTCAACTTCAGGTGAGTGGTCAGTCCACCATTACCACCCACTCACAGCAGCACCACTACATGGCATGGTGTCAAAGTATAACTCTGGTACAACTCCAGTACAACTCCAAGGGTGCTCTGCCCTTCTTTCATATGTCTTCCACTCTATTCACTCCAGAGTTGCATTTATTCATTTCAGGATAATGTTTTATTCTATCATACCATTTTTAACACGTTGTACAACCTCCAAAAGTCATATGACTTATTTATTTTCTTTTGAACCATTTCTTTCTCATCTTAAGCTATCCCAAATATGCTTTGCTTACCCTCACTTAGCTCTGGACTGGAGTTCTCTGGAGTTAGATGTGCACATATCATTTTACTATTTAATTCTCATGTTCTCTTTGAACTTACCTCAGTTGTGATTGCTTTCTTGAGCATCTGGCTGAGGTGAGATTCCTTCATTCACTTACCTATAGTTGTACTGATAGTTAGTAGTAGTGGGTATCTTTGCCTGCACTATAGACTTTGACACAGCATCAGTAAAATACTGTTTTTCATCAAAATGCCTTTGATTATCCTGCTATCATATCTGTATATATTAGATTAAAAATCTGCACAGGAACTTAAATATATATAAAGATTGTTTGACAAAAATTTCAACTTATATTAATACTAAAAATATTGTGTTACATTTCCTCTATCTTTGCTATGGAGCTATGGAATGGAAAACCTTGCTGAATCTTGCTATGGAGAGCTAGCTAGAGCTAGCCAGCTAAAAATCGATTTACTGATTGGCATGGTAAAAATGCCACAATGCTTACATCATAATGATGCAATGATGGCTGACATGATGATGGCATGGCCACAACAATGATGGGTGATGGGATCACAACCACAAGATGGAATGGGCATGACAAGACTGCAACTATGATCATGACCACAGCAGGACACCATGACCACATGGCAATGATGATGGCATGGCATGGAGATCATGACTGCAACCCCAACATGCCATCAATGATGACAGTGACCAAATGACAACTGGCAACCATGAGGCTCCACCATGAATGAGTACAATGAGGCAGTCATGGCCAATGTGACACTAGGATGGTAGTGGGATAGTAAGCACAGCAACAGTATGGCTGTGATGGTCATGACATGATCACAATGATGGCAACATGACCATAGTGTGACAGCAGCAGTGGCATGTCATGCAGCATGGCTGGTGATGATCATGACATGGAGGTTGCAATGGCAGTGGTGGCAGCATGCCCATAATGACAATGATGACAATGACAATGGGATGGCCACCTGTCATGAGGACACAATGGTGACTCAATGACTATGAATACACTGTACATCCCAGCTGTATATTAGTTAGTAAAAAATACAACTTTTTTTTGGATGTAATAAAAAGGAAAACTGTATATAAGCCTGATCTTGGATAGAAAAATACAGTACTGTGTAGTACTGTAGAGCTTCTCACTACTAGGTGCCTTGCTGTCATGCCTGTGATACTGTAAAAATCTGTGTGGCTCTGTACAGACTAGTGCTGGTTTGCTGATACAGGTGAGAATGTAAAGCAAATGACCTTCAAGGAAATTTGGGCTGCATTCAAGGACACAGGGTATGCATAACAGGATCAGATGATCATGGTGCTAGATGATCAAGATCCATGGTAACTCATGGAATGGCCACCTTTGTGAAACTAATCAACCCCATATTAGGGGTAGGCAATAACATGGGTATATCCCCAGGTATCAGCAGGCATATCCACACCCATACTCAGAACATACCCATACCCACCATGCAGATATGAGTATGATTGGTGGGTATGTGAGGATATCATGTGGGTTTGAAAACCCATGGGTATACCCACAATCCATTTGAACATGGTACTAAAAATCAATAGTATTGCAGCATCTATAGATTAATAGAGTCCCATCCATCATTCATTGCCTCCTTCTCTCCCTTTACATCTGGCATGGCACTAACAGCAAGTACATCTTCATTCTGGATGAGGTTGAGACAGCTCCAAGATCCTACACACAATATTGCATGGATTATTTGTATAGATAGCCATGAACAAGTATGAGTAACAATAAGGTGGCCCTGGCTAAATAGATGTTCAATGTCAATGGAAGTCACTGTTGAGACATTAGAGTGATTGCTGTGATGCAGCAGAGCATGACCTACCTGGAATAGTAAGATAATCTAGTTCCATCCTGGAAAGGTGAGGATATGTGTTCTGGTGTTTGAACCACCATACTACTGGGTCAGTGACATGCTTGACTTCAGATGAAAGGTGCTGGTCCAGTTCATTGTGAAGCTCTATGGTATTGGGCAGAGCAAGGGCTGGAATGTTGTCAAACATGTTTGTTTATTGAAAGGAATAATGAGAGAGACTCAACAGGAGCACTGAATGGATCAACAAGATTCAGCACAATAGATGGGACAGATGGGAAGATAGGAATGAATGAAATGAATGAAGCATTAACCAGATATATTTGATTCAATGTGAAGGATATCTGTAATGATTCAATGGAAAGAAGTAATGAGTGAGTAGGCATGAGTTTAGAATAAGAAGAACAATGTGAAAGAAGAAAATTAGCAGCTGCTAGGGTGTCTGCCATCAGATACAGATCATCCAGATGGACATTGTTATAATTTATCCCAGACTACGCTTTTCTTTCACTTATTGCTTACATATGCATGGGTGTAAGTCCCAACTTGAACATTCTTTTCTTTTCATTGCTGACTATGATACCATGACTCATTATTCACTTCCATTGCATTCTATGTGATTCCACTCCACTTGCTTCATCAGTGATTCCTTTCATCATACTTCTTTACATTCTATGCCTGCCCTAAACCTCCTTACATATATAAACCCACATCATTGCACATGTATTCCTTAGTCTAGTCTTACCTCAGTTTTACCTCTTTCTACCATCACCTTTGTAATACATCAGTGTTTCCACTCTTCGATACAGGCCCAAGAATAGCCTTAATATCTTCTTGCTTGATACTACTGTGAACCACCCTTAAGTGGGAAGTCCCCTTTGTCAACCTCACCTAGAGGTCTCCCCATCACCACCCTTCAAAGAGAAGTCCTTGTTGTCTGTCCTTGTTAGTAGGCAGACTCCTCGTCCACCATTAACTCAGTAGTACCTTTGACTGCTGTTAGCTTGGTAGCATCCTTTGTCACCGAACCTCGTTAGCAGGTAGGCTCCTCATAGACATCTTGCAATTGTCAAGCCCTGTTGCCACTTTGTCCATGGTTAAGTCTGAAGCTCTTTGAGGTTCTATGCTTGCCCTCATTTAGGTTGAATGTAACAAAAGACTAGACTCCTCTCCTTGAACTGGCTACTTTCATGTAAGCCATCATTCATCTCTATTGCCCTTCAACCAACCCCCTTTGTGGAGAATCCTTTCAATACCCATGTGCATTACTGCCTCCAGTGGAAGATCCATCTGACTCCTCAGACTCTGAGGTCAAGTTGCCTTCTGACCAAGAAGCTACTATCCCTGTCACACCTTCGAGACCACTGGTCACTCCCACTGTACCCTTAAACCCACCCCTTGCTGTCCACCACCACATCACTTTGCAAAGCACCTCTCTTGCTTCCACTCCCACATCTTCTTTGAAATCCATTGAACTTTGCCTCACTAGGCCCAAGGCCTATAACAGGGACCCCTCCAAAGCCATTCCATGGCTTACCTCCACCCATTTGTACATGCTTGTCAATAAGGACATCTATGACACTGATCATAAGAAGATTGGCTTCCTCCTCTCATATATGAGTGAAGGCCCTGCCAAGCAATGGGCTGAGTTCAAGTGTTCCAAAGCCCTTGAGACTGATGACTTTGGTATTCTCAAGGAGTTCATCAAGGAGTTCAAAGCTACCTTCGATTGAGGCAACACTGAGCAGGCAGCTCTGTCCTGGCTTGCTACTTACCACATCAAAAAGATCGCTCAACTCGATAATTATATCACCAAGTTTCTTCTTTACATTGGGAAGGCTGGTTTCACCTATTTCCCACTTGCTGCTGATGCTGCTGCCCACTGTACTCTGATCCAGTTCTTCCAGGTCAGGATTCCAGTTGCTCTTATGCATAGGATCAAATCTATGGATACCATACCTACCACTATTGAGAAGTGGATTGCTCAGTCCTCTCATTTTAAGGCACAGTGGGATAAGGGAGACACCATTGTCAAGCAACACCACAGAACCTCCTCCATAACCCAGACCTACCACTACTTGAAACCCTCAAAACCTCCTAGAGACTCTGATGCCATGGACATTGATGTCGTCTGTCTCCCCAAGCTGACTTCCAAAGAATGGGAGCAATGCTGAAAAGAGAATCTTTGCTTCTGCTGCTGCAAGAAGGGACATGGCTCCTGCTCTTGCCCTGATTATCCTTTCACCCCTTTCCCACAAGTCAAGAAAGTGACTACCACTAAGATCCCTGAAGATCTTCCCAGGCTTCAAGAGATAGAAGATGATGGTGATGAAGAGCCAAGGAAGACCACTGTAGGAAGGGTTAGAATGATGGATTTTTGAAACAGGAAGTTACCACAATACATGACTTCCCTTCTTCGTTTAGTGTCAATGTACTTGTAAATGCCAAAGACAAGCAATCAATGAGAATCCCTATTCAACTCATTGACCCTTCGCACTCAATAAAAGCCATTGACACCTTTGCCATCATAGACAGTGGTGCAGACATCAACTGCATCTACTGGAGCTTCATCAGGAAGCACTGCCTCCATACCACTCGTCTATCCACCCCAATTCCCATCCATAACACAGATGCTTTCATCAATCAAGGAGGGTCTGTACAATTCACTTGCACCCTATTCTCCAACATTGGAGGAATAGTCCAATGAACTGAGTTCTACATCATGAACTGTGGTAACTCCAATGCACTCCTTGGGATGCCCTGGCTAACCAAGATGAACCCGGTTATCAACTGGAAAACCCATACCCTTGACGTCTCTGAATCCAAGGATGAGTCCAAGGCTCTATATGAGGCCTTCTTCTCTGACACCAAATGACACTATGACCACCTTGCTCAGAATGCCCTGAGACTCCTTTGCCACCACATGGTTCATGAAGTCTTCGATGAATGCCTCTAGGACTACTGGAACAGAGCCACTGAAACTGACTTTACTGTTGCCAGAGTCCAGGACTACCATTATCAACATGGAACATCCACCAACTGTCTTTGCAAAGCTGGAAGATACTACATCCCCAACTTTGACATCATCACCTGGGTCAGTACCACTACTGAGCTTGCTGCCACCACTTTACCTGAAAAGGATCCCATCGTCCTTTAAAAGGAATATGAAGACTTCAAGGAGGTCTTCTCCAAGGAAGCCACTGACCACGTGCCTCCCTTGAGACCCTATTATCATGAGATCAACTTTGATGAAACCTTTGTCTCTAAGATAGGGAAAGTTTACCCCTTGTCCCCCAATGAATGAAAAGACACTGAGGACTTCCTTGAAGAGAACCTCAAGGCTGGGAAGATCTGTCCATCGAACTCCCCCCAAGCCTCCCCTTTCTTCTTTCAAAACATGGTTGGTTGAAGTCAGGGTCTATGTAGATCTAAATAAGAAACTATTTGCAGCCAGAAAAACTATAGTTTTGGCAATTGAATGATGAATAGGCATTAACAATGTTAACATGGACAAATACAATGTGGGAGTCTGAGCCCACACTTGCATATAGATAAAATTTCTGGGCTAACATTAATAAATTTGAAAATGAGTTACAGTGGCTCAAAAAAGTGTCCAAATGTTGGTTCATTTTGAAGACATTGGTTAATTGCCACTGAATAAATCCACAAAAGGCAATGAACTTGCAGGAGCAAAGGTAGTACTTGCTCTGGGCTTCCTAACCCAACTTGTACCATGTAATTTGGTTGTTATGCCACTAAGCTACAGCCATTTTAAAATGACATGTCATTGGGACACTCATTTGAGCATTATACTGTAATTCATTATCTAGAAGAATATGACAGCTTCTGATGGATGCTGTGCCTTGACCCTGAATGATTATGTAAATTGTGTAATTCTAGAGTGTAAAATAATACTCATCCCACTGGGTTGATCAATATCATTATGAAGTTATAATAAAGCTAATATTCTCTTTCTTGCTGAATCTGGTCTCTCTATTCATCAGATCTCCTCTTAAACTGGGTTGAGAAAGTCTCCTGTGGCCAGAGTCAAGAAACAATACCTTCTAGAGAAGGAAAACACCAAGCTAGGGTGTTTTTCCAAGGTTTTCTCTACTGATAAGAGAAGAATTATTTCTAGTATTACCACTGGGAAAGTGGAAAATGCTGTTCAAGCAACCCATCCCATCAATTCTGCCCTCCCCTCTCCTATATCATCCCAAACTGTTCACAGTGCCCTTGAGTGTCCTTTCAGGCTGTGGTCAAGAAGAAAAAGCTTTTTCTATTTGTCAAACATAAAACAGAGGCTAGCCTTTGCTCTTAAGTATCAAAACTGGACTGTAGAGGACTAGACTAGGGTTATTTGATCAGATGAAACCAAGCTTAACAAAATTGGGTCAGATGGATGAAAGTATGTATGAAAAATGGCATGTAAGCCTTTACAGGAGAGGAGTGTATGGGGAATGGTACAGTTTGGAGGAGATTTCTTGATGGTTTTGAAATGTATAGGCTGGAATTCTATTGGCATCTTGGCAGGGATAGAGAGCAAGATGAATGCTGAGCAGTATGTCTCCATTTTGAAGGGTAACCTGGTTCATAGCATGGAAAACTCTGGTATTTCTAAGGAAAACATTATCTTTCAACAGGATAATGACCCCAAGAACTCCTTCAAAAGAGCTCAGGAACAACTTGCATCTGATGAAATCAAGCTTTTGGATTGTTCCCCACAATCTCCAGACATTAGCCCTATTGAACATGTCTGGCAAATACTGAAACAAAAGCTCAACAACTATTGAACACAAGCTAGGGGGTATGGACATCTTGGAAGAGGGTTGCAGTGGAGTAGGGCATGATTAAGGCTGAGAAGGTGAAATATTGATAGAAAGTATGCCCAGAAGGCTAGAGGAAGTGATTAAGGACAAAGGAAGACACAACAAGTACTAAAAGTATAAAATTGGAATGATGCTCAAATAAGTGTCCCAATGACATGACATGTTAAATTGGCTGTAACTCAGTGGCATGACAATCAAATCACATGATCCAAGTGGGGATAGGAAGCCCATAATAGCCAACAATTAAGATGTAGTGATTGTTGAGTTGGATACACTCAATGAAGGTCTATGAAAATGGCCTGAAGACTTCATTCAGTTTCAAACTCTTTATGAAAAGTGACTTTGATGTCAAAAAAGGCAAAAAGACATCCATTTGTGTGAAATAAGAGAATGGTGGAATTTGACAAATGTATCAAAGTAGTTTTAATATGGGGGTAGACTTGAAGCCCTTAAATTTGTCACAAAAGAAGTAAACAGACAATTTATATACAATAACTATTGACAGAGGCAGAAAGCAATGCCATGGACATTAATATGATAAAGAAGTCAAAGTACTTCAACTACAAAAGAGTAGGACCCCACAGAAGAGACAGTCAAGGAAATGAGCATCAAAACCATGTGAGCTTTCAAAAATAAAAATAATATGAAGATGTACAATTAGATAAAGGGTTCAGTTGCCTGAATAATCTGAGTGTTTAGCCAATATCAAACAATATCTTGATGTCAAAAACTATATATCTAATTATGAGATTCTGAGTACTAACAAGCCTGAATTGATAGTTTCCCTTCCTCTTATGTAAATGGTGTAATGTGGATTTCTGCATTGTGACTGGATCTTTTGAAAAGAAGCTCAGCTCACAGGAACACAGGATTATTTAGTTGAAATTAAATAACAAAAATTTGAAGAAGTGTTTTCTCCCACAGACAAATTCTCAGAATGGATTGTAAGTAGAAACATGTAACATAAAAAGAAAAAACCAATCTGAACATGAGGGTAGCTGAAACAATCAAGAAACCTGATAAAAGGAAATTGCACATCCTATTGAACAGTGAAGCATATTTGTTGACAAAAGTTGGAGCAGATCCACACCATAAAACTCTTACAAGCCATTTCTGTGGTCAATGATGATGGAATCAAATATTCTGCAGGAAATATTATCCACACTATGACACTTATTACTGATTACAAAGGGCATAGAAAAATTAACAGCCAACCTGAAAAATCTTCATTATTATAGGGTATATGTAGTTATCTAAACAACACCCAGAAATTGATTGAGAAAAAGACACTGTAAAACTGACCTTCTAAATTTCCAAGGATATGTTATTTATTATCTGACCAGTCAGTACTCTTGTAATGTTTGAAAGAAAAGAAACTTGAGAATGTTTCACATGCATACAGAAAGACCAAGGCAATAAAGGTAAAAAATGACATGAAATTTTGACAAATTGATTCTCTACAAATTTCTAAAACATCAATGCAGAAAATACCTGAAAGGAAGATCTGGGACCAAAACATTGACATCAAAGATGGCTTCAGATCTTATAAGGCTCTGATGTACAAAACAGGAAAATCTGTAGATTTTACCTCAATTAGGCTTTACAAGTAAACAAGGCTAATCATTTAAATCAGCAAGAAAATAAAAATAGTTTAATATCTTTATAAAATGCATGCTCTATGTGATCTAATGCTCATGGCTACGTCTGAATGTGTGGGAGTGTGACTGCACAGGGTAGATGCTGCTATGTAGTGCATATGTATTGTAATGGAATGGGCACAAAGCTGAAGGGTTTGTCTGATCCAAAATTGATCTTGAAACTGTTGGGATGAGCATGTTGTTTCTCTGGAGGTTAGGAGTGAGGAATGCAAGCCAGTGAATCCTGAGGCTCCAACAGTATTGAAGTGGTGATTGACCTAGCATGTTGTTATCAGATAGGTGAGAGGATATAGCATCAGAGGAAGTCAAGTAGGTCAGGATATCATTGTAGGAAGAGTGCTAAAATTACTGCATGATGCCAAAGGCAGAGTGTAATGGAATCACTCTTCCATCTTCCCATTGTTTTGATGACTTTAAATGAAATACCTGCTAATAGATAGTGTAGTATGCCACCAATGAAAAGAAAGTGGCCCATGAGGTCAGGGAGGTTTGGTTTTTCTTTCACTCTGGTTTTTATGTGTTTGATGACCTGTCTTTTGAAGAGGAGTCACATGCTACCTGATGGATAGTGCCATGAAAAGATGTGGATGTTGAAGGCATCAGAATTAATCTAAAAGTGATGTATGTGGGCAGCTTTAAAGTCTGTGGGGGTTGGTGGATCATGGGGTGTACAGAGGATGTCTTTGCCTGTGGGGTCAGCTTTGGTAGTTAGAAGAGAAAAGTGGATCATGGGTAAATCTCAGTAGTTTCATGTGAAAGAAATGGAGCACAATGGGTGTTTAGTTACATTGTATTTGAAGATGGTGGGTACTGTGAATTTGCCTAGCTGGGTTGTGGAGTAGAAGGGCAGGCAAATATGATTGCATCTCTGGGGTTATGTAAGTCAATGGATGCCCAGAATATTTCAGATATGTGGGCTGTGAAAGGGGTGTGTTTGAGGCATTTGAAAGATGAAGGGGCTAGTTAAGTCACACCTTTGAGTAGCACTTTGTATTCAGGCTCATTGTCAGTTTATGGGAGGCCATTAATGATGTCCCAGGTGTGGAAAGCAGTGGTGTAATTGGCAATGGTGGAGCTAGAGTAAGCATCAGCACAGTAGGCATGGAAGGCCACTAAAACATTGGGGGAGATGTGGGCTTATGTATTGTCTGTTATGTTGTGTATGTCACAATATACATGGTATATCAAAAGGCCTATGCCATGGACCTCTTTTGTGCAGTCTTCCCAGAAGGTTCCAATTACATGAAGGATGTTATTGAGATCAGCTTTGGTGAGGAGCTACACAGCAGTAGTGAATGCACAAGGATCAGCATTGAATGTGCACCAGAGGAGGAGGCATTGGTTGGCTTGGCAGTGTGGGCATTGGTTGAATGGTGCCAGGGTAAGATGAGCATGATATGGTCAGGGGCAAATTGATGAGATGAAAGGAGAGTGAAGTGGATGGAGGTAGCTGTGCTAGAGATGTGTGAGTGTGAGGCAGATGCATGCATTATCTTAATTGCAGAGGGAGTGTAGTTATTGTTTGACTTCTTGCTCATGTTTAGGGCAGTTGATGAAGTAAGTGGAAGTAGTGGCATGTTGAGTTTGATTGTGGAGTTGGGGCTCAGATGGGGTGGTGGGGTGGTCAAAATCAACAGTGAGGTTGTGAAAAGGTGTAGAAATGGATATAGAAAAAAGGAGGTAGTGGCCATATCCATAGCAGCCTCAAAAGGGGTTGTTGTCAGAGTTGTAGTTGCTGAAGATGAAACAAAGGACAAGTGTGTTAATGGGGGTTGATCGAAGGCTGAGAAAGGTGCAGATGCAATGGAAAACATTATTTATGTTGTGATTGTGATATCATTTGGTGTACTGACTTTGATAATGTTGATTTTATTGCAATGAATGATAAAATGGCAGCTTGAAATAGGGAGGCAAGCAAGGAATTGAAGAAGGAGTTTGACACCAATGGCCTTGGCCCAGAGAATGATCTATTTTCCTCCTTGGGTTTGCCAGTCATATAGGAGGTGCCAGGCCCACCAGTGGATTCTAATAATGATGTCAAGGCCACTGCTAGAGCTAGCATCAGAGAAGGCTAGGGGTTCAAGAAGTGGGAAAGAAGAGAAAATGGATCAAGTGATTGAGTAGGAAGTGAGGATACTGCATCACCAAAAGAGGTCATTTGCAATGGTTTTATCTGGGAAGTGGGGAAAAAAGGGTCTTTTCTCACATATTGTAAGTGTTAAGACTGGATCCCCTCCACTCAAACTCTGGTTGGAAATCAGAGGTCAAAGGGAAGAAATGGCTGGAGATGGCTGCAGGTCTGGAGGATTGCATCCAAAACAGTGAAGTCTCAATGCATGACTTGCATGTTGCATCTCTGCACTGTCATGGCCTTCTTGGTCAGAGACACATCAGAGAGTCTGGAGAGAGATTGGAAGAGGAGTCTAAGATGATATTCAGGCTGAGTTATCTACATACAGAGTCGAAGTATATATATGGAGGAAATCAGAGGCTATGTAAATAGGTAAGTCAGGGAGCTGTGCTCTGGGTCTGGAATGAGCTGGAGCTGTTCTATACAGCATCAGATGAAACAGAGAGCTAAGCTAAACATAGAACAAGGAATATATGTACATAAGGGAATCTAAGATAAGTCCAGAGGAACAGAGTTGTATAATGACAGAGAGTGCACTGGAGGTATATGTGGAGTTGATTTGGAGGCCAGAGTTGACTCAAATGTATGGGATATGACAGTAAGCATGTGTTTTAAATCCAGTGAAGTATGCTCTCCTTGCAGATATCAGGGCTGTGATATGGAGTAGCTTTCCATATAACATTTTTACATCTTCTAGCATATATAGATAGATGGTGGTTAAGCCAGTAATCAATGGCTTGGATATATTTGTTACACTTCTTATTGTATTGAGGTCCCATCTGAATATGATATAGAAAGTATAGTGGTGAAATGGTTGACCTTTGTATTTTCTCCAGGAAATGCTGAGTTCAGCTGAAATTTTAATAATGTCATCAACATTGTAGATAAAGGTGGCATCATGTGCTGATTCTGGTGAGAGGTTGTTGATCAGATGTTTGCAGGTGTCGTTGAATTCTTCATGATCTTCATTTTCTAGGGATTATCTCTGAAATCAAAGCTAGTTTCCCTTCTATTTCATGTCATGGATGCTAATTTCAGTGGCCCATGATCAATGGTCTGTATTGTAGGAGCTTAGATGTCCTAGAGGAATGCAAAATAAGATGTGGTCATCAACTCACTTGTCTAGAGGTCTAATGCTGTAGTAACAGAGGATTTTAGCCACAGCATCAGCTAAATGTCCATAGGTGCCTGCCAAGGGGGATGCAACAAAGGCAGTGTATGTGTCAGTTCATATGTGTGTATGTAAGATACATACAATAGCTGTAGGCCATCTGGGGGATGAAGGGAAATAGTACAATAGGCTTCTACAATGACTCATGTTGTGGCTTCAGATTCTGCCAGGAGACAGAAGGCTAGAAGGAAAACAATAGAGGACTTGCCACAGGCAGCAAGAAAATTATTGAGGTTAATAAAATAAGTTGACAGTGGGTGAGAGATTGGAGGTATTACATGTTCATGGAAATGAGAAAAATTTCACTACATGAAATTTGCCTGATTTGCCTGATTTAGAGATTAGTGATAGGATGATTGATCATAGCTGATGGTTTGCAGTATCAATGAAAGGAGATAAGGTCCAATAAATCTATCTTTATTATCTTCTTTGATGATTATTTCATTGAGTTGTTGTTTATCATATGCATCAATGGAAGGAGAATTAGAGGGAGGTTGTGTGCATGTAATTAACAGGAGGGTGCAAGGGTACTCCTGTTGCACAGGGAAGAGAAGAGAGGCGAGTCAAGGATGCTCACCGAGATAGAGACTAAAGTTCTTGTGACCAAGTTTGGGTTAGACAAGATTGATGAGATCAACCCTTGTAAAGCTTCTTAGAAGCTTGATCTCAAGGGGAAACAAATCTTGTTATTAATTGCATCACAGCATCTATTGCCTTTAAATACATCTAGGAATGTGTATGTGATGTAGCTAGAACAAGGTCAATGATGTCAGAATGACATCATAGGATCAGTCATGCTGCTTCACTTATTTCAAATAGGTGGAGTTGGATCTGGGTCAATCCAACACAGCCATTGTGAAGCTAAGAAAGCTCCAGACTGATGACATCATAGCTGAGTGATAAAGACTGCATCTAGATCGTCATGTGGTTGATCCTAAAGTGTAATTAAGATTACACTTTAAGTTTCACTGATGTGACAGTCAAGCCTTAATATTTGACCTAAGTCTTTAGTAACATGAATAGTGTATTGGCACTATGGTCTGCCTGTATTAACAGAGCACAGGACCTAGTGTTTGATTCATAGAATCTCAACACTCCTCCTCACTAGAATGTTATGTACTTTGAGAATATGGAATAAGCTTTAAAGCCTTTATGTTTTCTTGAAACTTGACATTTCCCAGATTCTTTGTGAAGATCTCTGCAAATTGTTTGGTGGTTTCAACATAGAATAGTTCAACTTCTTTGAACTCGATGGCTTCTCGAATGTAGTGATCATCCTTTCTGACATGTTTTGTGTGACCTTCCTGTATAGGGTTTGATGCTAAAAACATTGCACCTTGATTGTCTACACATAGAGGGATTGGCTTGAGTGAAAAGCCTAGTTCTTCAAATAGGATTCGCATCTAGACTATTTGCTTTGCCACTTCTGTCATTCTATAGTATTCTGCTTCAGTGGACGAGAGTCTAACACATTTTTGATGCCTTGAAAGCCATGAGATTATTCCATTTGCAAGGAATATAGCATAACCGGTGGTGGATCTTGATGTTTCTACATCTCCAGCCCAGTCTGTATCAGAATATGCTATAAGACCATGTTGAGGACCGTTTGCAGAATATTTGATGCACAGGTTTTTTGTTGAAGAAACATAGCGAACTATCCAGATCACCTTCTGCAGGTGTTCTTCTGTTCGATTTGCAGAGAACTGTGACATCTTGATTACTGCAAAGGCAATGTCTGGTCTTGTTCTGAGCATTAGGAAAAGAAGTGATCCTATTACAGATGGAAAGAGGCTTTGAATCTTGAAGTCAGGTTTTTCCTGCATTGATGGCATAGGATTATATTCAGAGGGTAAAGGTGTTGTAACTGCTTTGCAGTTCTCTTGACCAAAGTGTTTGATAACCTTTTCAGCATAAGGTAGTTGGTCAAGGATAAGAATTCACTTGATTCGATCTCTTGTTATCCTCATGGATAGGTATTCTTTTCCATCTCCAAGATCTTTGCATTCACATCTCTTCATGAAACATTCTTTTTCTTTGAGAACTAGTGTTTTATCACTACCCATGAAAAGTGCATCATCAATGTATATCACAATGATGATTAAGATCATTCCTTTCTTTTTTATATAAACTCTGGTATCAGCATATAGCCTTTGATAGCTGAATTTGATAAGAGAAGCATGGAGTGCCTTGTTCCATTGGAGTGCGGCTTGCTTTAGTCCATATATGGCTTTATTCAATAGACAGACTTTTCAGGGATTCCTAGGATCTATGAAGCCTTCTGGTTGCATCATGTAGACTTCTTCATTGAGATCTCCATACAGGAATGCTGTTTTGATGTCTAGTGCTGATATTTCCCAATCATGTAGCGCTGCTAGAGCTAGAAGGAACCTGACTGTCTCAAATTGAGTGACAGGTGAAAAGGTATCTTCATAGTTCACACCAAAGATTTGTGTGAAACCTTTTGCAACATATCTTTCTTTGACACGATTGCCTGTTCTGATAGCAAAAACCCATCTCCCTTTCACTGGTTGACAGTCCCTGGGCAAATCTACAAGTTTCCAGACTTTTCTGTCATGTAGAGATTTCATTTCGTCTTCACATGCAGTCTGCCATGCATCCTGCCTGTTGTTCTTGAGGAAGTTTGGTGATGTCTTTGTAATGTATTGGCACTTTCCAATCAGCAGATCCTGTTACTGCTGCTGCCAATAATCCATTTATCCAACCTTGTGACATGACTTGTCCATCTTGTCTGAAGTTTGACACTTGTTTGATCAAATGTTGAGCAACTAAGCTAGACATTGATTCATAGAGTTGTTCTAAATCTTCTTGATTGGTTGGTTCTTCCATTTCTTCATCATGAGCTTGTTCTTCTTGAACTTGCTCCTCTTGAATTTGTACATCCTCTTGAATAGGGGTTTGCACTGAAGCCCTTATTCCCTGTTGTTCTATCTCAATAGGAGTGAGATCTCCATAAGCAGAGTCTGGTTGGACTCTTCTTTGGGCAATCCTTGTGGATCTTTGAACAGGTTCTTGAGGAGGTCTGAAGGTTTGTTCATGTTCTCTCCTTGTAGGATGATATTGATGAGAAGGTGCTCTGAATCTCACAAGAGATTCATCTTCAGTTTGCCTTGGTGGCATCCAGTCTCTTTTTCTTATTGAATCAGATTCCTCTGGTTCAGTTACTTCTTGTTGTGGAAGTAGCTTTTGTATTGCTTTGTGTCTGTCTACATCTTCTTTTGACAGTGGATGCTTCTTTCCTTGTCTGAAAGAAGAAGGAGATACAGAGTGATATGAAGGTAGTGGATACATCTTCGTTGAAGTGGAGACTTTAGAGGGAGTTGGTGATGTTGTTGAAGTGGAAGATGTGTCTGGATGATCTTCTAAAGAGTCTTCATCACTAGTACTGCCTTGTAGTGGTGCTTTGGTTGATTGGGATTTAAATTTGCTCTTGGTATTGATAGTGGTACTACCAGATGTTGAGGTTGTACCAGTATTTCTCGAGATTCTTGATCTTCTTGATCAATAGGGGCATCATTTGCTATTGTTTCTTTGGCCCCTACTGGAATTGGAATTGGTCCATCTTCTTGGCCTTTGAGACAATGAGGGAATACTGATTCATTGAATATGGCTTGAGTAGAGTCAAAGACTCTCCTCCTGGTTGTTGACCAAAATCTCCAGCCTTTGGTATTTAGTATATAACCTATAAAGGTTATTTCTTCAGCTTTAGTGCTGAGTTTGTCTCTTCTTTGTTCTGGAGTGATGTATACAAATGCTTTACAACCAAATACTCAGAAGTAAGAGAAATCTGGCTTGTTACCACTTTTGAAGATTTCAATAGGGGTCTTCCAGTTGTGATGACACATTGGTTGTCTGTTATAGATAAAGATTGCTGTTTCTACTGCATCTTTTCAAAAAGCTTTTGGTAAGCATGCATGATGTCACATAGCTTCTGCTTTTTCCATTATGGTTCTGTTAAATCTCTCTGCTTGACCATTTTGTTGAAGGTATGAGGTACTGTAGTTTGATGAGTGATACCCCTGGAAATGAAGAACACATGAAGTTTGCCCATGAATTCTTCTCCTAGGTCTGAATGAACAGAGGTGAGCTGTTGACCAGTGAAGGTTTCAGCCCAAGAAACCATATTTTGAAAGTGTTGTGCAGCAGCATCTTTGTCTCTGATAAATGCAACAAGTGCAAAACCAGAGTAATCATCTATAAAAGTAAGAACATATCATGCTCTTGATCTTGGTTTCCCAGGGTAATAACCCATTAGATTTTTGTGTACCAGTTCAAGTGTGTGTGTTGCTCTTTTTGAAGAGTCTGGAAAGGATCTGTTGGACATTTTGCCCATAGCACATCCTTTACAAGGAGGAAGAGACATGGGGATGGCACATTGAGGTAGGCCTGTCAGATTTTTGACTCCATGTCTTAAAGCATTGTCGCTTGTATGTTCAAAGCACTGGTGCCATATTTCATATGACGAGGTCTCTTGTAGTGTGGCTGCTTGATGGTTCATTGGTGTGATCTGAGATGACTGAAACCAATGTAACTTAGACTGTGGTGATAAAGCAGACACCTGTATCACAAGTCTACCACACTTGTCCCAAATTTTGAATTCTTTTCCTTCAATCTCACATCTAAAGCCATGCAGAGTGAGAGTTGGAAGAGAAAGTAGGTGCTCTTTTGCTTTTGGAGTATACCATACT
>JBBPTO010000178.1:0-43602 GCA_038094155.1 Pulveroboletus cf. aberrans | reverse complement strand
GGCAATAGAACATATAAATACAGTCTAGGGCAAAGAGGACTGCCAATTCAGGACAAGTACAGAATTAATAGCAAGATAGGATAGTGAGAAAATTGAAGAAAATCAAGAAAATAGAAAAAATAGAGGTTAATTCATAACACACTTTCTTAGTAGAGCTCTGATTTGCTTTCCAGTGGCTTCACAAAAAGTTATATGTTAACTTTTCCACTATTGTTTAGTAGTCTCCAATCTTTATTTATGTAATGCTTGAATAGTTTTCTTTTTATTTAAATAATCCTACAGCCAATGAGACCTGTCTAGATCTACCAGCTCAAAATGAAAACCATGAGTATAATAAAAAAAACTAAGCAGGGTGCTCACAGACCATTCTTTATTCTATTTTTTTTTTCAAAGAAAAATCATATTTCATGTAATTAACTAGCAAATTGTATATATTGTCAGTGGTGCAGTTATAAAAGGCTTACTTACCAATCTCAAGAGAAAATCAAATCTCAATCACATAGGAAAATGTCAATATTTAAAGCTGGTAAAGTTCACATAGTTGCTATATGTCTGTTTTAAACAGTTTCTAAATGTAATACAGTTATCCATGGAAATATGAGAGACTTGACAAAAAGAGCAAAAAGATATTTCTTTCACGTATTGCAGCATGTGGATATTATATGTTCTAATTCATGCTATCCATTGAACTTAATGGCCTCACTCCATTTCATTACTTCTGGCTAATATATGATTACCATATATACATATAATTATATAATCACATGTACAATGTATAAAAGTAACTCGAACATCAGCTGATGCTCAAGTTACACTTTACCACTAAATTCTAAATATCCAATCATGTTTAGTGAATGGTGTGACTTAAAATCCCTTCCATTGAGAAATGAAAAAATAGTTTGCACCATCAGAGAGCATGTATTTCACTGGATATTCAAGATATAATTTATGTATTTCATTTCAGTAAAATGCTACATATTTACTCTTGGAAATTTGCATATTAATTCAGAAAAAAACTCTGCACTCTTCATCCTTCACCCTGCATTTTGATTCTCTATCATGTATTTTCATTCTATACCCTTCACCCTTTATTCTTCCCTCTCCATTTTTATCCTTTACTCTCCATCCTTCATACTGCATCCTCCACCCTTCACTCTCCATCCTCCATTCTCAACTCTCAACTCTTTACCCTTTACTCTTAATTCTGAATGCTCTATTCTCTATTCTTCTTAATTAATTATTTTTCACCCTTTATCTCCATTCATAATTCTTAATCCATATAAAGGTTGAATGATTAGACACTTGATCAGATGAGCAGATAGTAGAACATTTAGTTTGATTTCAAATTAAAAGACTAATTGAACAATGCTAGGTGTTGAAATGCTTGATTGAATTCTTGATTACTTGATTGAATGCTTATTCAGATAATCAGAGAGTTGGATGCTGAATCATACAGTTGGGGAGATGAATAGAAATGATGAATGGATGGATGGATAATTGGACAGATGGACAGAAATGAATAGATGTTTCATTCAATGGACCATTTGATAAACAGATGGGCAGGAGAGTGAATAGATGAACTCAAGTTAGATTAGTTAGGCTAAGAAAGTCGTCCTTGTTTATTTGGAAGGCCCTCTCACTCCACTTAGAGAATGAAGCTCAATTCAAAGGCTCTGTTAGATTGATGGGGGATTAAACAACTTTAATTTGATATCTCACATTCTTGTTTTCATTTATTGGTCAGAACAAGGCAGGTCAATCTGTGAAAAAACACTTTAAAAAGAAGAAAATGTGATTACATGGATAATATAAGTATAAATCTGATCATTCTCATTCTGCAGCTCACAGTCATGCAATGCCTTTGTCCACTCAAATGTATGACAACATGGCTAATCAAGAATCTGACAAAGCATTCAACCATGCAATCATCCATCCAACAATTCACCTGTTTCAGCTTGGTTAATCCACTCTGATGGTAGGACATTTCTAGTGGTGATTATGAACAATAATTTGAATAAGTCTGCTGCATTTCATTAACTCATAAACAAAATTCAATCCAATATGACAAAGTATAACATAAAGAATGTGATATATAAATGATCTCTATTATGCAAATCCCCCATAGAGGAAATGCGGCATGAATGAAAATGATCAGATTTGATGAGAAAGATCAAATTCATAATCACCTTGATAGCTCAACCTGTGAGCAACTATCATTCAAAATGGATTTAGTCAATGTGTCTGCAATAAGTTCACCAGATGAGACAATTTCAGAAGCAGTAAGACTAAGTAAGGATGTAACAATCATAAAAAAACTATATGGCATGTCTATGAATGATTGAGTTGATCAAGAATAAAGTGAAATGAGCTGGATGTATTTTAACAATGTGCAAGACAGTTCAAATTTGACTAATTTAAAATAACAGGATCACTTTCAGTTTTTATTTGAATAAATGATGCATATGTGCAATTGGGGATTTGTGTACTATTTCAGAAATATGATTAAATGTATGTGTTTGATAAAAAAATTATATGTTTGTCGTCTATTTGTGTAAGTCAAACATAGGCCTAACCCTAACATAATTAGATTAACCCCCTTGAAATGATTATTTCAGATAGGAAAAACTAGAGATTTATAGTTTACAGAAGTAAGAATATGGAAGTCAGGAAAGACAGTGGAATAATTAAAAAATAAGAAGAGGATATTAGAGGGTGAGGAGAGATGATAACAGAAGAGCAGAAGTTGAAAGTTGAGAGGGAGTCAGGGTCCAAGAATAGTTCTTCCCATGAATGAAAGGATATACACAACTTTCAACACATGGCAACTAGAATCAAGGAAGAGGAGAAATGAAAGAGAAGGTGACAAGGGATGTGACAAGGGGATGAAAAGGAGGGATCATACAGGAGGAAGCAAAGATGGGGGAATGTTCATAGGGTTGTTGTAGAGGATCAGAACTGTAGAGGGACAAAGCAAACATTGCATAGTCATAGAGAGATTGTCATTGTTGTGAGCACAGTTTCTTACCCCCCTCTTTTAGGTCAGCATTTCAATCTCAGAAGAGGATGGGAGAAGAGTAGTTGAATTAATGTTCAATGTCAATAGAAGCTTCATACATGGAAGTGAAATAAAGAAAGTCAGTGTAAAAAATTAAAGAAGGTCAGGAAACTAAATCCAAGAAGTAGCCCTGAAAATGAACAAAAGGAGCAAATTGACCTTCAATGCACAACAACTAAATTCAAGGATAAGATAGAGGAAAATAAGGGAACAGGTGAAATCAGAGATAAATCAGAGGTAGAGAAATGGAGAGAGGATAGAGGCTCAGAGTCTTAGAGAAAGTCTAAGGCATCATTCTGCAAATAAACAGAAGGATCGACCTGACTTCTAATACACAGTAACTAGAAATCAAAAAAAGGTTGAGGTAGAAGAGCAGAGAGGAAGAGAACAGAGGTAGAGCCAACTAATAGAGGTCAAGCATCTATTCTTTAAGAAAAGCAATTTGCACACTATCCAAGAGTTTCTTGTAATCAGGTTAGGATTTCAGAGCATTGAAGGTCAAATGGTGAAGAGCCAAAGAGGTGTCAGAGAGAATGCAGAAATAAAGAAAGGAATATTGTGAGCATGAGGCACAGGTGCAGAAAAAGGTCTGTAAGGTCTGAGGGAACTCAAGGCAATTCTAAGGCAGGTCAGAGGTTGTCATCCAGGAATGGGCTGGCTGGGCCAAGGCAAGCCTAAGAAGGAAAAGTGTTGGATTTCAGAAGAAGGGCAGTGAAGTTAATCCTGAAGACACAAATGTCACCATGTCAAAGCTGGTATTTCATCTACAAAAGGCTGACATAAGTGCTTTTCAATACCTGCAGTCAATGGACCATAATGGGTAAGCAAGCAGGAATCAGTACTAGCACATTTCAGAAACCCAACAAGAGTTATGCATAATGCATTAGAGTTGCCTGAGTGGAAAAAGTAAAAGAAGTTGATGTAGTAGCAGAGGACAAGGGTGATGCCAAGGAGTTGTAGAGGACATGGGAGGTGAAGCAGAGGCATCAGAGATGTAGAGAATGATATTGTTAAAAAAGGTAGAGATCAATGAGTATAGGTTAAAGATCATAATAAGTTAGAGACATTCAATCAGAGAGGCATGATAGACAGGAACAAAAACATCAGGGGTGGAGAAGAAATGAATGCATTTGACAGAGGTAGAACAGAAATGACAAAGAAGTCATATAAACTCCTGAGAAGACAGAGGTCCACACAAGTCATGGTTCTCAGAATGATCTTCAAGAATCAGGAATATGATTTGGATATGCAGTATAGCATCAGTGGAGACTATACAGAATGCAATCCTATAGGTAGATTTTAAGAAGAAGTTGATGCAGAAGCTGGGGTAGAGAAACAGAGGTTGCATCCAAAGGTAATCAGAGTAAGCATTGGAGCAACATCATCAGAGCATGAGTGAGTGAGTGAGGTAGATGATCTTTAGGAGAACAGAAGAGCAAAGAGAAGACATCAATGTTTTCAGTAGAGACAAAGCAAGAGGGAGTTTGAATATACCATTATCATCTGTTCTCCTCCAGGCTCCATTTAGTGGAGATTCAAGATATAATGATTTACTCTGAGGTGGATGAATGGAGGGTGGGGTGAAGATTCATCAGAGATTGGATGGAGCAATGTGCAGAGGTGAAAAAGGTGTAGAGGAATGGGGATATGAGATTATGGGAGCAAGGCCTTGGTGCAGGACTTATATGTCATGCCCTTTCAAGACTTGGTCATTCTTCACCTCTGATCAGAGGATTATAGTGGGTGTTGTGTTGCTCCAGAGTGGAGCTACATTATAGATGACCAGAAGGTCTGGAGATTGCATGTCAAAGGGGTAAAGAATTATGCATCATGCTGCAAGGAGTCATTGCTCCTTAGGTTGATATCCAGTCCATCCACATCTATTTGACTTTCACTAGGTTGTCATTAAGTCTGTTCAAGCATTCATGTCCCATCCATGCTTCATCTGTGTTTAATCCAGATCTGCTCCACTCTACTTGTATGTATTCTCCTGGCTCTTTTCAATCTGGTCCAACATGGAATCAATGTCTCTTGTATGCACACTGCACCAGATACTCTTTGGTGATCTGGTTAGTCGATTCATGCCAGATGATTCTTTCTTTATGCTTATTTTGAGTCTCAGATATGCCCAGACTATAAAATTTGTTTTGCACACAGCCTGATATCATCCAAGAATCATTTAACTTACATCAAGTCCTTTTTTATTGTCATCATCATCAATGTGGTCATTGACAGATCTTTTTTCTTCTCTCTTGATCTCTGAAGAATCAAGTTCTGTTTCCAGTCAGCCATGTCTAAGACATTCAGGAGTTCTTCTGGATTGTCAGTCAAGGTATCCTGTAAGCTGTGCAGTGTTCTTTCATTGATTCTCTCCCTGGAATTTCCATGGAATGATCATATCATTCCTTCATCTTCTTTCCTTGTGTTACTGACCTGCCAGTTTTCTATCTGAAGACATATAGCAGTAAACATCTCTTTAGCACCCCTGCACTGTCACAGCCTTCATTGGTGGAGATACATTAGAGAATTCTGAAGAAAGAACGGATGACTGTCTAAGTCCATATTCAGCCTAAGATATTTACATACAAGATGCAGGCTTTATATATCTACAGAGAGGACTGTAGATTAGCAATAGAGGTCAGATAAGTATATGCTAGAGTTGTACTCCAGATCAAGTATAAGTCAGAGCTGTGCTACACAGTGTCAGAGTGATCAGAGAAGCAAGACAAATTAAATGGGGGACAAGGGAGAAGCATAATGTTACATACAATGAAGGTTCATAGGAATGGCCTTGTATTGGAACAGAAATTGTGCCAGAGAATAAGTAGAGTTGTTCCAGAGGCACTGGAGTTGTCATGTAAATAACATCCTTGCTCAATTTCCTGGTCCTCATTTTCGAAACAAGAAGAACATATTGAGAAGAAGGTGAGGAAGGAAAACTTCATCAGAATCAAACAGAGTTTGAAAAAGTAAGACTCAACATCACAATATTTGAACTAAAGAATAAAGAAGGACACTGAAGTTCTTATATGTTAAAAAGTCAGATTGAAGTCTGAAACAGAGAATGGAGTGAGCATATGGGAAGGTACATTAATGATTGGAGAGGTCAGAGAACTGAGGGTAAAAGTACATAGGATGGAGAGACATGGAATGAAACATACAAGTATTATATGGTGCTTTGTGGAGTCCAGAAATGGAGAAACATAAAGGAAACATGAGAACCAGACCAATTATTATAGGTCTGATGGGAAAAATCTCTGATGTCGCAGGTTCAAGGAAGACTATATGGAAGATATTGGAAGGATTGAGAGATGACATAAGGAGTCAGAGATGTGTAAGGACAATCAGAGCTGTTTTGCAGAGGTCTAGGAATTGATATGAAATTCACAGATCAGGAGAGAAGAAGAAATATTCAGATATAACCAGATTGACAAAGATGAAGAAACTCAGACTTGATGGTAAGATGAACAACGATGTTGTGTTGTGTGCAAAACACAACTTTTATAATCTGGGCACGTCTGAGACTCAAAATAAATGTAAAGAAAATGGGATCCAGCATGAATATAGTAACTGGATCACAACATAGAGCATCCAGTACAATATACCTTAAAGAGAAATCAATCCAGCAGCAGACCAGATTGAAAAGAGATAGATACAGTTAAATCAGATATGAATAAGTAGGGTGAACCAGACATGGATTGGACACAGATTAACCATGGATGAGACACAGATACCTGGATGGACTTGACAATGATCTAAAGAAAGTCAAAAAGACATAGATCGACCAGATATCATCTAAGAAGCAATGGCTCCTTGAACATTCTGCTGTCCACTATCCATGATATTGAAGAGAATTCTTTTGGTGATCATTTCAATGTTGACAAAGAGGGTGATAGAGAAGGACACCTTGCCTTTCTTGTTCATGAAGAGATCGAAATTGCAAATAGAGATGGTCTTGTCAAGGTAAGAGGTAGGGAATTTGTTCTTTTGAATAAAACTCCAATCAATGCAGTTGATGTCCATGCCATCACCGCATGGTTTTCAACAGCTTTCCAGCTATGCAAGAATATGATGAATTCAACAGAGATCTGCATGGATTTCATTGTGTGTGAAACAGTTACAGGAGCACACACAGAGATAAAGGGGCTAGGTTTAACCCATGCCTCTGGTCTAAAATTTCTTCAAGCAGAACATGGCCACCTTTCCGATGGCTTCTTCATTATTATTCTCACATTTCTTTAACATGGAAAGATCTTCAGGTTCCTTCTTTGTTGTCTTTTTGACAGAGGATTTCAGGTAGTTGTAGGTGTGGCATTAGTTGAACATGTAATCAGGCCTTCTGCATCAGAACCAAAGTCCTACCAGTGTCTTCTTTCTTTTGCAGTAAGTGTCAGGGGTCAAGTGAAGATGGTGTCAATGTCTGTTGTGTTGGAATCACAGGGAGGTTTCAATACTGAGAATTCTTGCATAGGTGTATCATCCTTTGATTGTCTCAGAAAATCTTTGCATAAAGAGAATACAGGAGCTGAAATGGGATGTGATGGCTGTGTGATAGAAGGAAATGAGAATGCTATTGGTGTCCAGGATCCTCAAAACATAGGCCTGGAATTTGGCATTTAAATCAATGATTCTGGAGATTCAGTGTCCTTTATTATGCAGGCAGAAGACAGCCATTCTAGGAAACCAGTGGTGAAGCTGATCAAGCATCTACATGGAGGTCACCAGGTTACACTGAACACAAGAGAGGACTCCCCAACAACTAGTCAAGCTAGATGAGGCACTGTGCAGTGCATAATAGCAGGGGTGAGTGTAAGTCTTTGGTAGTGAACAAACGTTTGTGACTGGGAATGCCACAAGAACTTCTCTGAAATTCTTGAGCTGTCTATTGGGTAGTTTATATAGCACAATTAATGTATGGTCACATGTTTGTCCTGTCATCTATGTTTGATAATCATGAAAGATTATAGAATGTCATGGAATATTCAAGAAGTTCTGATCTATCAGCTTGCTCTAGAGCTGGCCAATAGAAGTGCTGCATTGATCAGTCAGCCACTTCAGGCCCAGTTAATAGAAGTTGCTAAGCCATCAATAGAAGCTTTTGAATTTGTTATAAGAATCCATGATGTGTCATGGCAGAAGAAGGTCATGTAATGTTATAGAAGCATAATGAGTTGAACTCCATAGAAGGCCATAGAACCTTTTGAAATAAGCATGTACCCACCCATGTGACTCACCATATGATCTGGAAGTCATGTGACATGTGATGAAAGGTCATGTAATCCTTTTTTGAGTATGAGAAAGAATAAGAAAATGATACAGAAAAATAGAAGAAAAAGAGGAGAAAAAAAACATATTGAAACAGGTGGCTTCATCTTCTATGACAAATGACTTCTTAAATTTACTGAGAAACTTGATTGACTCTTCAGAGCTTTCATCTGTGACCACCTTCTTTATGAAGGTCTTATCTCAGACTCTAGTGAATTCTATAATCATGAAGGAAAGAGCATAGACAATCTTTCTATCATTGGTCTTATAGATGTCAAAATTGACAAGAAGGTAGGCATGGACAGCATCCAGCCATACTTCAGTGCTGGCAGTGTTTCCATCAAAGTGGGGGAGTTAAGTTTTAGCTCAACTAGTTTGAGGGACATAATTAATAAGAGAGGTCAAAAGTTTCAGTGAATTCAGTGTTTCTAAGGAAAAGAAAATTATCTCAGATTGTAGCATGGGTATTGGCAACAAAGAGATCAGCATTCAGAGAATTGATACAGAGTGGGAAAGCTGATAAGCAAGATCAAGGGTAATTTCAGTATTCTCTTCAATGGGGTGTTATGATCACCCTTTTTTCTTCTATCACATGTCTCATAGGTATAAGTCTCTATCTGGAAATTCTTTTATTTTTATTGCTAACTATGATACCTTGACTCTTCATCTGTTTCCATTGCATTCTACATGATTCCATTTGCTTTGTCAGTGACTCCATCCTTATCTATCCTTGACTCATTGTATACCTATATATACTTCTCTCATAGTTACTTATATTCCTCAAGGTAGATCTTCCCTTTGTATACTCCAATACACTAGGTCTTAGCCTCATTGCTTGTCTCATCCTTAGTCCCTCACCAGGAATTTCCTTACTCTCTGAGACTTTGTAGCACTCTTGAGGCTACACTGTTCAGTGAACCCCTTTACCTCAGTGACATTAGACTTCTGAGTTCTCAATTCTCTTTGACATTCAATCATAGAGATAAAGCAAGGATAACACCTTGTTTATCTCAAACACTTGCCCTTTGTCCTGGTAGAGTGGCTTGCCCTGCTCTCCTGGTCCTCAGCATACCAGACCCTCTTTAGGGGCTCTAGCTTGGAAAACTATAGAATAAGATAGATGCAGTATATATATGTACACATTGAGAAGGTTTAGTGCAAGTGTGAAAGGAGTTGTTAATGAAGCAAATAAAATCATATGAAATATGATAGAAGCTGGTGGCATGAGATTTGAGTCAGTGATAAAAAGAAAAGAAAAAAATTCTAACTGGGACTGGTATCCATGCACATGTAAAAGGAGACATTTGACAAGGAAAAGACAGGGGCCAATCATAACACAAAGTGTCACTAATGGTATACCAATGGCTTGTGGGAATAGTGCATGTTATTGACAATGTTGCTAACAAAGTAACCTGTAGCAACATGCCTGGATGAATAGAGATAGACAAAAGTGCCATGCAACTTACCTGAGTCAAGGCAATTGAAGAGATGGAGCAATATGGGTAGGTTTGTGTGAACCTGGTACAAGAGTACATTCAAAGTAGTGAAGGAGTGGTTAAAGCAAAGTGGGTGAGTGAATAGTAATAAGAGGCTTCTGATTGGAGAAATGGTGTGAAGTGGAGTAAAAGTAATAGAAAGCCTAGAGTGGGTTTTCCAATATTGTAAGTATTGGGTATGAGCAGATATACTCAACCCAAAAGGGATCTGAGGCCTTAGATAATGATAAATACACATTATAGTGCTGAAAAATACAAGTCTGGACCTCCCTGTTCAGCAGAGCTAAGATTCAATCTTCAAGTTTGAGTTTGAGTGCTTGACTTGACTTGGCTCAGGATGGGGCATAATTGACTGCTTAAAAATAAACTTGTAATTAAGAGGAAGGAAGTCAATGGGTGAAGTATGTGTGAGAGTGAAGCAAGGCAGTACACAGCACAGCTTTTTTCCAGCCAACTCCTTCACTCAAACAGTGTCTGCCTTGCATCCTCTCCAGTCATTGACCTTTCACTTCAATACTCAAAATGCACAACCATACCACAATGTCTGGCCTGACTACACTTCACAACAATTTGAAGGGGTGAGGCTCATATTCACAGTAGAAGGTAAAACTGACAAAGAAGCAATCCTTATTCTCTGCAACCTATGGGTCTTCATCCACATGAAGGAGTGTGAGGAATGAAACTGGCAGCAGGAGGCAGCCATAGAAGACAGGAGGCAACAAGAGAAGAACAAAGTGCTGGAAGAAGAATGTCAGCATGCATCCAAAGAACCAGAAGCTGAACAGGACAATCAGAACAAGCAAAACAAATACAAATACAAATTCTTGCCCATATCAAATCACACACACTCTGCCACAGCCCTTCTCCTTTCCTCTTAGCATGCCTTATTCAAACTGCACAAAGGAGAGTGTGTGCTGCTCTACTTTTTCACCAACAAGGGAATTCATGACTCTGAGGATGAAACCCCATCAATAGACAACGACACCATCACTCTCATACAATCAGATGTGGACTCTGTCTTCCAACCAGCTGCAAACACCAAGGTCAAAAAATGCAAGGTCAAAGATGACTTGCCATCTTGGAAAGAATTCAGCCAGGCAAACTATCAAATGCTGCATGCCATGCACCAATGAGACTGGCCAGTGGAGCACACTAGCATGGTATGAAAGTTCTGGCTAGTGCTCGAGAGCCATGATTGAAGATGCAACACCAATGGATATCAGAAAAGAGCTCTTCTAGTATACCAAGGGCACATATGATGGCAATGACACCAAATGATCAGCACACCAGATGCCTTCAGCCTAGTACTGATTGAACCAGAGCATCTATGCAGTTTTTATCAAGAGCTAATAGACAATGCCTACACCTCCAAACTAGATGCCATCACTTTGATATGTCATATGATCTCATCACATGAAATCAAGATTTGTTAACACACAATCTAACTGTCTCTCTATCATCTCACCTTTCTCCATCATTGGCTTGCTTGCCATCACCCCTTCCGCTCCTCCCCCCCTTCCCATTCCCTCCTCTGCCCATTCCAATGCCATATGTGGGTTTTCTTCTCTCATATGGCCATGTTTGAGATGTGGGCTCACCCTTGGTCTCACTTGACCCATATCAGCATGTTGCAGATCCCACCTGCAAGCCATACCATCAACTGCTGCTCATACTCACTGGCATGTTGCATATCTGCTGCTCAACACCCATGTGGCTTACACAATGATTCTACTGGTGTGTCACTACCCTGCCAACTTGGCTGCCCTTCTCCTCCATCAGCTGAACAATTGCCTGATGGAACACATTGCCACAGAAGTGCCAGCCACCTTCAATTGCAGAGCCATGCACTTGCAAGTATCCAGCTCATTCAAGCAACCTTTATTCCCACCCTCTGCAAACCATCCAAATGACAGCATCATAAAATGTCCATGTCCCATTCATAATGCCAACAGACTCCAGACTTAATCTGCTGCAGATCAAGCAGCAGACTACCCTCTCAACATTCTCCCAGTCTGCACTGTCTGTCTCTGCAGAGAAAAGTACCTCAGAGCAGTCATTGACCCAGTCAAATAAACATGAGACAACAATCACAGTCTTCAAAGGTAGATAAAATCGCCAATTCCCACTCCATATCATAGGAAACATGATAGGCTCTTTTCAATCCTCTCCACTCTCCTAATTTTCAAAAGCCAGACAGCCAGACAATTTTGGCTGACTCAAAACTTCTGCATTTCATATTCTACTTCCAACATGTTTTCAGCCTCTTCCATTAACCAATCCATCACAATTAATTTACTTTCCACCAGGCTTGGAAGCAGCCACATGAGACGTCACAGAGGCATATCAGATGATTCCACTTCAGCCTTCCCAATGGCCAGTGGCAGTAATCTGCACCTCCACAACAGAAGGATGCATAGACACCTGTGTAGATTTTGAAGCAGTGCCATGATGTGAAGCATATGATATAAGCAAGTGGGTAGATGACCATATGTTCTTTCACATCTGAAAAGAACACCAGATCTTATATAATGAAGCCCAAGCGAGATGAAATCAAGAAATCATAGAAACAAAATCTCAGTTCACCAATTTACACATGTTCTACAATGGAATCAAATGCATAGGTGAAGCAACAGATAAGTTGTGAAGACTACAAGGTCCCAATGCAAGACCTATCAGGCATCAGCACACATTCAGAATACAATGCATTATTCACTTACTGTTTAGCAGACATCAACACCAACTCAGATGATCACAGAATACCATGGAAAACCTCAAAAGTTCAACCATTCAGCCTGTTAACCATTTACATCAGTTTCATATGGAATATTGAGCTATGATTTGTCATACTAAGCCCAGCTAAAGCTGAAAAGTATGACAAGGCTGTAATTGAGCAGATGTCCTCCTATACTAATACTAACATTTTCATATTGAATATTAAGCAAGGGGGAGTGTTGATAAGTAGCATACTTATACTAATACAGCAGTTAATCATGTAAGTGAACATCAACAGTATATAAGACTCATCTGAGTCTGAAATTAAAGAATACTTCTTGTTCTCATACCATAATCTTCAGTATGAGGTCCAACCAAGACTAGGTAAGTAGCCTTCAGGTAGCTTTCATTGACATACATTCTCACAGCATGCAGCTGTAAGGTAATGCATTGGGAGATATTGGGCATTGCAGGGGCAGATGGATTGTTGATGCATTACAGTACAGGGAATAGGGCAAACAAGGATTCCTGCTATTTTGCATCAAATAGCAATGTACAAGATCTACAGGACTCAATGCATCAAGGTGCCAGGGAGTGGTTGCATGTTTGTGAATGCTAGCTACCAATGGTTATCAAATGATGCTGCTCACAGGACAAACCATCAAGACACTGTCAAGCTGAGCTGTACCTTGCATCAGTAATTTTACAAGCATCTAAATCTGCCTTATGGTGTATATGATTTTTTCTACTTGTCAAATTTACGAACCAAATCCATTCTTATTGCTGTAGATCAAACAATGTTGGAAAGCCTATCTACATCAGTTTCTAACAAAAATCAAGGTCTATTTAATCTGTTTCTCAAGCTTGGAGTGTATTGTAAGCCAAATAAGACGGATTTATGCATGTGTAAAATTACTGATGGGCCCGCCTCCTCAGTGCCATCTTTTTCATGTTATCATTCATATCACGGTATGCACTGTCCTGGTTCAAACTGTCAGTCTGGTTGTGCTTTTCTGTGAAAGGATGGCTGGCCTAGAATACAAGGACACCAGTTGACATGGTACGAGACCGAATTGTAATTACCTAGAACATGATTCTGTAAGGGCTGTAGCATGTGAGGAATGTGGTGAGCAGGTTCCCTGAGGGTTTAGCCCTCCTCATCTTGCCCCATCTTGTTTCATCATGAAACTTAAGGAACAAACACAGGTTGAAGTGGAAGATCATCCATGAGAATGGCCTTACCGACAGATCAGGAAAGGTACCCATAGTTGATGTTGCTCCGCCAACGCCACTGATCCGCTTTGATAACTCCACGAGGTAACCAACAGTTTGACCATGCTCACATGGTGTGGTAGTTTGGATCACATCCAAGGTAGTGAACCAAAGCCTGTGTGAAGCAATAGATGGACTGAGAGAGAAGCAGACAAAAGTGTGGATGAAGATTACCGGTAGAAGTGATGGGTTCGACGCGAAACTGCTGGCAGTGATTGTTGACTACAAAGGAGAGGAGTCTGAGGTAACTTACAGTAAGAGATCCTTGATGACCCTCACACTTGCAGCAGAGGCTTGGCACGACTGACATGCGTGTTCAGTGTAGGCCGGAATAACCTCCTGCCGGTCAAATTTCACCACAGTAGTCTTTGAACTCCCTGGAGTTTGACTCTCCTTGGGTGAGTGTGTGAGTTTCACCAAGTTTCAAAAGTGTCAACCGTTTCCCAAATGGGATGCCCATGTTCAGGGGCACCCAACAGCTTCAAGCACATGGTGTTTACGATCCTTAAATATTCCTGAGTGGGTTACACGGTACCTGTTATGCATCCATGGCTACATAACATAAACCTCAGGCTGAGGCTGCCCACCCTAATGACAAACACATTGGTACGGCTTGCCAGGACGGCTCCAGAAATGAACCTTTGCAAAGCTTAAAAGCCCAATGACTTGCAGCATCTTTCCCAGTTTCATTTTCCACCTCAATCCACAAGACCAGCCGCTTCTTCGCCCATGTATTCTGCCAAAATATTCATCAGACTCGTTGCTGCTGCTACACTGGTGTTCACCTGCCCCCCAACAAATAGTGACTGTTACACTGCTGGTAAGCCCACTTACATTCTCCTTCCTGTGGTGCGCTGCTACGAAGTGGTATTCGACAGGTTGTGCACCCATGTTTACACATGGTAGCAATACCGTTGGGAAATGTGCCAACGGATGTTCTTGCGACAAGTACAAGTGTGATGATTTCTACATCACTGGTGCCCGTTCCACCTGTTCTTCAAACAGGTCGCTGAGGCGTGGTTATGACCATAGACTGTTCACCTTCTCTTAGTAATGATGATTGGAAATGCACAGCGGGTAAGTATAACGGATGCCCTTGCAGACACGGGTGACTACTGTGATCTGGAGCAAACACATGAACCCCCCTGTTGATTTCATTAGATGTCCCAATTTCATGTTTTTGGTTTTTGTCAATCATTCCAAATAGGGTACAGTTGAAAAATCCACCAGACTTATTCCACAGCTGCGAATTAATCTGTGTGCTCGATTCATTTTTGACAGCTGTTTTTAACTGTTCTGTTATTTACTGTTGAAAACTCTATTCTATGACTGTGAATAAATGTTTTGTTGTGAAAATTTGTGAAAAAAATCAGAAATCCCAGTCTCGTTTGGCAGTAGATACTTCAGTGGTCATTTTCACAATTGTTGTAGTACACTTCTATGATGGAATACCAGCAACAGGATCAGTGGCCAGCAAATCACGCAGTAGTGGACTCTCCAGTGATACCTCCTTGTCTGCAAGCAACTCCACCTCCTTGTTCACCAATTCATCATCTCGAATATTTCTGTTATCCAGAACCACATCTGCATCATGACAGTCCTCATTCTCACTGTTGCCATCACCTGAGTGGCCTGGGGGGTATTCAAGCTCGTCCAAGTCCTTGCTGTTTTGATTTCATGGTGCACCACCCATTGATACCATTGACAGAAGTTCCACATCCACATCACGAAACTTGACAACCAGACGATATGATTCCCTTCTTCCCACTTTCTGATGGAGGGTTAGATAATGATCAGGAAAATAAACCAACTGAATGCATTGCCAGTGTTCTGTAGTACTACTGACCAATTTGAATCATGTCGACCAGTGTCTGCATATTTTGATTTGCATGCAAAGGGGAATTGAGCCAGGTAATGTTTGAGCCAGTCCGCTCTTCGGGCATGGAGTTGATTAGTATAGAAAAAATCTTCTTAGCAAGGATCTAATGAAAGTCAGCATGTGGGCTAGCTGTGAGCAGTAATGATGAAACCAACACTGAGCACCCAGGCATGTGGATAAGTGCTCAGACCTTTCCACCATGTGAATGGGTCATTATCTGACATAGGAATGTTAAATGGCCACTCATTAAACCAGTAAGATTCTACTTGGCAATGAAACTCCTCAACAACATTCAAAGACAGGATGGCCACAGCAACAATGACAGCGTAGCATTGCTGCCCCACATTGTGTCTGCCTTGCCTTGCCCATGCCCATGGCCTGCCCCTTACCCCTGCTACCTATGTCTCAGCTTGCACACCCTCTCACCCCCTGTTGCCTCACCCTCATCCTCACCTCACCACCCTTTTCGCCCCTTTGATTTCAGTTGTCTGCCATCACCATAGCCCCCACCCATATGCCACACCCCTCAGGCCATCACCCCTGATGCCCCTTGTGCACCCCCTTGCTGCCTTCTCACTCCACTGTTGCTGTCTCCTCACTGTCCATATCCCCTGCATTACGCTCTCGTGTAACCCCCCACCTTCGTCCAAGCACACCTGGACCACCGTCGCCCTCACCTAGCCACCCACCTTTCCTCACACAGCCCCCCACCCTTGCCTGCCCTGCTCCATCCCCTTCCACCATTGCTCTCTCTCTCGCAACACCCCATCTCCCTTGGCTGCCATGGCCATCACCCCCTCCAATACTCCCTTTTGCCCTCAGTCACCAACCCTCACCTTGCCTTGCTGCCATCCTTACACCCTCAGTCACCATCACCCTGTTGTCCCCCATTGCCTCCCTGTTGCCTCCCCTCTCTACCCTCCTTGTGCTCTCAGTCACTATCACCCCATCCACATGCTGTGCTCCCGTCACCCCTGCTTGCCATTGCCTCACTGCCCCCCTTGTCTCGCCATTATCTTGCTGTCTCTGCCCTCAGTCACTGTCACCCCCTCGCTCCCTGTTGCCAGCCCTCATCTCACCTCGTGCCCTCTGTTGCTGTTATCCCCATCCACATGTCACTCCCCATCACCAGCCCTCATTTCACCTTGCACCCTCTGTCGCCATCATCTCTGTCCACATGCCACACCTTAGTCACCTTGCCATCCCCCTCGTCTCGCACACCTCACACCCTGTCACTGTCATCTCCACCTACACACCACGCCCCCATTGCTCTCATCTTGCCCCCATCATGCCGCCACCCTCCTCACACCCTTGGTTTCCATCGTCCACCATTACTGTTCACCCCCTCTCTGTAGTTAGCTCTGTAGTTAGCTAATAGTAGTATGACTACAATACACTGCTGGCTACTGTATTTTGTAGTAGTATAAGGACTGCCAATCATACTACAATATCCTTGGGCTACTATGGTATACTATGTATTGTGTGTGGTTGCTACCATAGCCCATATAGAAATAATCTGTCTATGTTGGCTACATAGTCCACATAGTGTTGAGAAGACTATGACAGCTACCAGTACTACATAGACTACATAGACTACATAGCACTATGTAGGCATAGTTTTTTTTGCAGATGTGGTAGGCACAGGAGTGTGGAATTGTACGGTTTGAGATGGAACTTGATGGAAGATAGTTAGAAATTTGAATTGATAGTACAATATGAATTGTGGAAGGTGCAAGAGATGGTTTCACTAGGAAATCAGAAAGTGGGTAACCTATCCAAGTCATGATTTGTGGTCATTCCCAGTGAGATAGAATGTTAGTATTAGTGAACACTTATGTGGATCCAGTGCAAAGGCTGTAAAGTACACTTCATTAGCAAAAAACTGTTTCCATTGGGTGTTGTAAACCTTGATGACATGTTGCACAAGCGATAGAGGTATCACTGTTTTTTCTTGACCCCTATCACTGAAGAGGTCCTTCAGTATTGCTCCTATTGCATGCCAGAATACAAAGACATTGGATGCATTAGCATGTCCAGCTTCCAATGACCAAAGTGCATGGATGAATGGTTCAACTATATGAATATTCATTCACATGTTGTTCTCCATCATCACAGACTGATGTTGACTGAAAAGCATTTCATGAACTTTCTTATTCTAATTTCAAGCAATAAGTTCACATTTCAAACCTTCAATAAATCAGACTTATTGATAGTATCTTAAATTTAATGTTCTTGCTCTCCACAAGGTGCTGAATATTTGAAAAGCACTGTTCAAGTGATGTGGCAGCTAACTGGTTGGTCCCAAAATGTGTCTTTCCAATTTTCTGCAGCATGTTAACTTTCCATCACTAACTCCAATGCATCATTCCTTCCTCAGGCAGGAAACTGAGTGTGCTGACTTGCTAAAGTGCCAAATAATTGGCTTTAGCATGGATAGCATCTAATCTTCAATATTAGTAGATTTTTCTGTTAGATTATATGACTCAGATGTACATACATGTTGGAACTCCGCTGCTGCAGTTATGTTCTTGATCATGTTGTGGATGTGGTGGCAGGCATCATTGAGATCCAGCATAGTGGGGATCAAGGCCATGTCAAAATGTGTGCACTATGAGGGGTAAAAATACCCAGGCTCAGCTGTTGCACAGTAGTGTGGCAGAACAACTGAGGGAGCAAGGACAATGGTGAGTACCTAAATAGGGATGGAGATGCGAGTGCTAAACTCCAATGTAACTATGACATAATGTCCAGAATAGAAAATATCAGGTCCGAGATAAGAAATAGGACCTTACATAGATGAATGATCAAGTCTGAGATACTCCAGAGTGGAGTTGAGAGACTTGGTGCATGTTGACCTTGGAGTTGAAGTAAATGGCCTCAGAGGAGACTGGAGATCGGAGGTGTTGCATTTTGACAGGCCACAATATCATGGTGTGCATTCTTTGTAACTGTTGTGCTATCAGAACAAATACTGGCCCATCTGTCTTCACCAAAATCATGAATTGTCTAAAGAGGCCACAGCCATCCAGAAAAGTTTGTCATAATCAATAACAACTCACCTTTAAGATCTTGTTCTTGACCCACTTGGCAGTGTGCTGCACACCTGACTCTTCATGGCCCTCAACAAAATCAGTTTTGCAGTCAGGAGTAGTGGCATGGACAGTATAGATTGAATGGAGCTTGCATGTAGTTGTACCATTGAATGTCAGTGTTAGGTTATTTAGTTTTTTAAGCTTCTGGATCTGTTCATCATGAACATTGACAGCCTCTTTTGGAATAAAATTGTTGGTGAATGTGCTGGAAGATGTCAGATTATATGAGGAATTTAATTTGTTGACAAGGTTCTTCCACTCTGATGAGTTGAGAACAATTGGAACAATTCCTTGAACACAGATAAGCTTCATAATGAGAAGATTGACTGCCTGCTGAAACAAGTCATTATTTTCTTGTTTCTTCCTCTTTGCTGCCTGATGAAATGGTGTTAGATCTATCTCATCAGTAAAATTACATGTGTCTAAATCCAGCTTATGGCATCTTATATGCTCTTTTCTGACTTTTCAAATTGAAAAACATGTCCAGTGTGATCATTATAGTTACCTTCAACCTCTGTGTCAGGTTTGAAATGTTGCATTGACAAATTAAGTCACATACAGTGGCTCAAAAAAGTGTCCCAATGTTGGTACATTTTGAAGAGATTGGTTAATTGCCAGTAAAGAAAATGAAACATGTCCAAACAATTTCAGGAGCAAAAGTGGTACTTGCTCTGTACTTCCTAACCCCCCTTGGATCATGTGATTTGGTTGTCATGGCACTGAGTTACAGCCATTATAAAATGACATGTCATTGGGACACTTATTTGAGCATCATCTCAATTTTATACTTTTAGTACTTAGTGTGTCTTCCTTTGGCCTTAATCACCACCTCTTGCCTTCTAGGCATACGTCATATCAATATTTGACCTTCTAAACCTCAATTGTGCCCAACTTCACTGCAATCCTCTCTCAAGGTTCCCATACTCCTCTAGCTTCTCTTAAATAGTTGTTGAACTTTTGTTTCAGAATTTGCCAGACATATCCAATAGGGCTAATGTCTGGAGGTTGTGGGGACCAATCCAGAAGCTTGATCCCATGAGGTTCAAGCCATTTCTAAGCTCTTTTGGAGGAGTTCTTGAAGTCATTATCCTATTGAAAGATAATGTCTTACTCAGAAATACCAGAGTTTTTCATGCTATGAAGCAGATTACCCTTCAAAATGGAGACCAACTGCTCAGCATTCATCTTGCCCTCCACCCCTGTGAAGATGCCAATACCATTCCAGCCCATACACTCCAAAACCATCAAGGAATATCCTCCAAACTATTCCATTCAATGTACCTTCCTGTCCTGTAAAGGCTTACCTGCCATTTTTCATACATACTTTCTTCCATCTGACCAATCCTATTAAGCTTGATTTTATCTGACCAAATAACTCTAGTCTAGTCCTCTATAGTCCAGTTTTGATGCTTAAAAGCAAAGGCTAGCCTCTGTTTTCTATATTTGACAGATAGAAAAGGCTTTTTCTTCTTGACCACAGCCTTCAAGGAAGCAGACTTGAGAACATGGTAAACAGTTTGTGATGAGATAGGAGAGGAGATGGCAGAATTGATGAGATGGGTGGCTTGAACAGCATTTTCCACTTTTCCAGTGGTATTATTCTTCTCTTATTGCTAGGGGAAATCTTGGAAGAACACCCTAATTTAATGTTTTCCTTCTCTAGAAGGTATTATTTGATGACTCTGGCCACAGTGAACTTTCCCAACCCAGTTTGAGAGGAGATCCTATGAATAGAGGGACCAGATTCAGCAAGAAAGTGAATATTAGCTTTAATAGAGGTGGAAATGAACTTCATGATGATATTGATTAACTGAGTGGGATGAGTATTATTTATACACCTTAGAATTACCTAATTTACATAATCATTCAGGGTCAAGGCATAGCATCCGTTAGATGCTGTCATATTCTTATGTTATTTACCAGATAATGCATCACAGCATGATGCTCAAATAAGTGTCTCAATGATATGTCATTTTAAAATGGCTGTAACTCAGTGGCATGACAACCAAATCACATGATCCAAGTGGTGTTAGAATGCCCAGAGCATATACTACCTTTTCTCCTGCAAGTATTTAGCCTTGTTTGGTTTTCGTCACTGGCAATTAACCAATCTCTTCAAAATGCACCAACATTGGGACACTTTTTTGAGCCACTGTATGGAGCAGCATGACAGATCCTCTGACTTCATTTTGACATCATTGATCTTGTTCTAGCTACATCCCACACAGTTAAATACAGAGATCTGGATTTATTATTGCCATTTGTGAAAATGTTGAGGTCCTGGGAATTTCGCAACAACTAGTGATCATGACCAGCACTATAACTTTTGATTTGTTCTGAGTGAACGGCTGCCCAGGCTGTCGAATCATCATAATAAAAGTTGTTCTTTTCATCATCCCCGAGGTGCATCCAATGAAACATCAGCGAAAACACGAAATGTGGATGACTTCCTGAAATTACCCTTTCTGCAATAAATCTGATTTGTTCCGAGTGAACCACTACTTGGATCACCATATTGCCCTAATAAAAGTTGTCCCTTTCCCCGTTCCTGAGGTGCATCCAACAAAAGATAAGCAAAAAAATGAAGTTTGGGTTCCCCACTGATTCTCCCACTGGACAAAGATTCCAGTCATGGCAGGGGGTAAAAAAATACATTCTGTAAATGCTACATGCTAATACACATTTATTTCTATGTTACAAATGGTGAGCTTTGAAGAGGCCACAAGGTGACAATGGGCTGGCAGGAGTATAGTGGGTCAGCAGAACAGCATTGGAAATGTGCACGACATGTGCTAAAAGCCTGTGGATTGGCAGAACAGTGTCAAGAGAGTGTAAGAGGAATACACCCAGCACCCCATGATCAGCATCGATGTGAACATGAACAGTTTCAGATCAATAACGGCCTGAGTAATTCACATGCATTATGGAGGGGGGAGGGAGGATCAGTGGGAAACCCAAACTTCATTTTTTTGCTTATCTTTTGTTGGATGCACATTAGGAATGGGGAAAGGAACAACTTTTATTAGGGCAATATGGTGGTCCAAGTAGCAGTTTACTCGGAACAAATCAGATTTGTTGCAGAGAGGATGATTTCAGGAAGTCATCCACATTTCGTGTTTTCGCTGATGTTTCATTGGATGCACCTCGGGGATGATGAAAAGAACAACTTTTATTATGATGATTTGACAGCCTGGGCAGCCATTTGCTCAGAACAAATCGAAAGTTATAGTGCTGGTCATGATCACTTTGTTGCGAAATTTCCAGGACTTCAACATTTTCGCAAACAGCAATAAATGCAATATACACTGTGATGTAATTAATAACAAGAATCATTTCCTTTTGAGATCAATCTCCTAAGAAGCTTACAAGGGTTGATCTCATCAATCTCAGAATAATCCCAGCTTGATCCCAAGAAATTTCATCTCCATCTCAGTCAGCATTTTTGAGTCACCTCTCTCTTCTCTGCGCTGCACAACAGGAGTACCCTTGTACCCTCCTGTTACCTATAAGTGGTAAAAACAACTGAGCTACTTCACAGAATAAAGATGAAACTAAATTAGCTTGGGTGAAGGGGCATAATCACACCTTCTCCAACTTACTCTAACTGGAATAAGTTGGAATGCATAAATATCTGTCAATGTGAGATGAGGATGAAATAAAGAGACAGTAAGCAGTGTATCAAATAAAATTAAAATGTCAAGAAAGTGAAACAACTCAGAACCACTGAAGGCTCTAGGTCGCTCAAGGGCCAAGGAGAGATGAGAAATATGAATGAGTCGACGACTTTGATGCTGAGGAAACACCAAGAGGACAAGACTGTCCTTTGGTGGACTTTATTCAAGCCTTTATATACTGCATGTGTGTTTTTTTTGTACCTATGGTGTACTAATCTAAGATGTCCATGCTGCCTGTGCATGTATTTAATGTAGCTATGATCATATGGAAGCATGCAACAGCCTTTTACATGCCTGATGTGCAAGGGTGTGGAAGAATGGAAGATCATACATTAATAGATCTAAGGGTGTAGTAAAGGGTATGGGTCATGGGTAATGCATAGAATGGTCTAGGGCAGTCTAGAATGCATATGATGTCATACCTTGTGCATGGGTAGGGTTGTGGGGTCATGCATAGAGTTTTTGTGTCATAGAGTCTAGGTTTGCATGTAGAGTCTCTAGAGTAATTGTGGTGCATGAAAGCGAAGTGGGATGTTCATATACTATAGATTAGATGATTGTAACAGAAAGATGCAACAGATGTCATAGAACATGTGTGAGCCAATATATAAGTGGATCAATGAGTATTAGTTAGCTTCAAGATAAGTTCATCAATTCAGAGTTGGAGGCTGCTGTCCCATATCAGAGTTGGATCCGAAGAATTTTTAGGTTGGGACATTCTTTTCATCCTGTTTCATACAGGCAATCCCTATTCTTACCTTTTATTTCTCTCAGAGTTGTGGGCACTGCATTCTCCTGCCAAGTATATATCTGTTCATATTTGATTTCACCCCAGATTTTCATATATTATTATATCAGTAACTGTTTTCATAGCAGGTAGGTACATTTGTTTCAACAAGTATGAGAGAAGTTACTAATTGAAGTTTCCTCTATCTGCTCCAAATTCACTATCTGACTATGACTCATCATTGCTTAAAGCTCTTGAATGCTGACAAACTCAGAATCACTGGGGTGGTGACTGTGTGAGTGAACATACTTATTGATGTTGACATGTCATTTATGAAGTGTTTTCAAATTGAGTTGAAAATTCAAAGGTCAGAAACATTGGATTGAAACAGATTGAAATTAATCTTCAGACAACAGCTGAGTTGACTTGTATCAGGACATGCAGCAGTGGGGTGGTCTCAAATCCAGTATTAGTGCAGGATAGAGGTTAGGAAAGACTAGAAATGCTGGTATATCACTGTAGAAAACTATGGTTTCCTACAATGTAATATGGCTCTGCCAATGTATCTCCCACATGAAGAATACTACTTCAGGTAGTAATCATTTCCTGCAAGAAATTATGTATATCATCATGTTCTTTCTTTTCTTCTGTGAGAACATCTGTTGTGCCAGTAGCTTGGATATGATGATTATATTTCCATGTTGCACAATGTTAGCATCAACCAAGGGAAAATAATATGAATCTTAGCTATGGTCATTCTTAAAGCATCCCTCCTTCCTTTCTTCAGACTTGTGTCTTTATCTATAATCAGTCAGTCAACTATCTGGTGGTTGGTCTTGCCAACTTATCGTCTAGCACAAGGTACCTGGCTTTTAAAAAATCTGCCCTAATTTGACTAAACTCCTGAGTTAAAGCTAAAGACTAGCTGAAGACACCACTTGACTTTCAGATAATAAAAATTGTCCATTGCAACCTCATCTGAGACTATATCTTTTTCAAGTACAGAAAGGTGAGTAGATAAATGGGAGATAGCTGCATTAACACCCGGATTGTTTATGCAGCTCTGCACTTTTCCTTAACTGTGTCAAGGAATAATCTCATCATTTCATTCAAGGAGATGCCTCAAATTGCTTTTGCTCTTGAGTCTGATTTCCATGACAATGCAACAGGCACCTGTAATTCTGGAAACATAGTTGTAACACTCCTTCTTGTGTCTGAACCCTAGCCAATTGCACATAGGTCATTTCTTTTTGAGTTGGCAACATTCAGAAAAGAAGTGTCATTTCTTGCTACAGTTAAAGTGCATCCTCTTCTTGACATTGTTCTGAGTGGTAGCACTGATGTCCATTGAAATTGAATTCTTCAGAGATCCTCCACTCCTTTGTGAAGTGCAATCCTTAATAAACTCTATAGCCTCTCTTGCATGCCCACTCTTTGAATTTCCTTGAGATATTCATCAACCTCAATTTTCCTATCTTTTTCTCTGAATATCTGAACAATGGTTTCCCTTGCTGTATTTTTTTCTAACAGCTCAATTGCATGTGTATCTTCTGTATTTCCCTGTCTATACAGGGCCTTCCAGTGAATGATAAAAAGTCATATGTGGCCACCTTCCTTGAGTCAGCTTTCTGAACTGATCTCTGGCCCAATCAATTTGGTTTTTTTTTCATATAAATAGACCTTTAACTTCTGCAAGCAATGTATTCCATTGATATGTATTCCACATGGCAAGCTTTATCTCAGCATATGTTCCTGCCTTTGCTCCCTTGATGCTAGACAGTACAGCAACCACGGCATCATGGGATTCTTTGTGTATTGCTCCCCTATTTATTTTGAGCGATCCATTCATTTTGACCCACCACTCTTCAAACTTCTATCGTAGTTCCCCAAGTCAGCAAACACTTCAAATTTCTACACAATTCACCTTCCGAACCTGATGCTTGTCTGCCCATGAATGCAGCTGCCTTATTTCTCAATCGCTGAATCTGCTTATTGACTTGATTTAGCAAGCCCCTAGTATCAGCATGTATCATTTAAAGCTGCTGCTATAGGCCAAGAAATCGATTGAACCCATTAAGTATTACTTCAACCATCTTTGTCCAATCAATGGATGAGTTGTTTGGGATTTTGGTTAACCATGTAGGTGGAGACTTCTAACAGTATTGGTAGTGCTTTCGAGACTCGAGAAGTCAACTGGTACATAGATAAGGAGGATTCTCAGAAAGATCATACACTCTGGCTCTGCTCAGATGTTTGTAGTAAATGCAGCATTGGCTTTGCTTGTGCAGATCTGGAGTGAAGGTTATGTATTGTGTACCTACCTCTTACTTTCTTATACCTATCTACTTTCAAACCTCTTTGAACATTTTTTGATACAAGAAGGTCAAGGATAGTACTCAGGAACTTTCCTGGTGTTTCTGGCAGTTTTCCTTCTGATTTCCAGATCTTGTGTGGATGGTGGTAAGAAAAGTGATAAGAGAAAGCCTGTGCTGGGGCTCCTCTGATAAACTTCTTCAGTTCTTTTTGTTTAAATATAAGAGCAATATGCAATACTTTGCTTCCTAGGTGACTTATATGACCTCAATTAGACACTGGGAAAGGGTAAGTTTGTCTAACATCCTTTAGTAACTTCTGAGAGTCTTTGAATATCATACTGGTCACTTTCAGTGAGCTACATAGTATGTAGCTTCACAATACTTCAGATATAGGTAAGGTAGAGTGATAGTGAAAGTCTTGCCCTAATTAAATTGAAATAGAATCTAGAAATTTGAGAAAAATACTTGTAAGTCTGAATTAAGCGCAGAAGCAATATAGACCATGAATTAGTTGACCATACCATTACCTTCATCCTATAAATCACATTTGAAAAAGAGTTTGTGTGAGGAAAAGTGATGTTTACATACTGAAATTGTTTTTATCCACATATCAAAATCGTAGATAAGCATGTGGCATTGTGGCACTTCCCAGCTGAGTTCAATTCAGTAATAGGTAAGCATGTGGCAGTGCACCATTTTCTGGCTGAGTTTGTTCCTGTTTATAAGCCTTGCTTAAGGAGTATACTTTTCTCTTCTTTCCTCCATTATTGCTTAGGCTCAGTTCACTGAGTTCTTGTTACCTTGGCAAGAATTCACCTTGGAAATGCCTGTTAGATATCAACATAAATCTAGCCAGAACAGCCACAGTAGTAACCCATTTCTGAGTTTACCTCCAATGACTTTGATTTCTCTCCGCATTGAAATCAACACAATATGATTGTTACAAAGCTGTTTTGATGTAGTACATGCGAAGGCATAACATAGGATACAAACATGTGTCCAGGAACACTTGACTAACAGATCATAATTTGATTCAGACATAAAACCAACTAGTAATATCTTGTTCTCATCATCAATGTCCAGCTTCATATGAATGAGAACCACTTAAGTCTCTAGGCCACTTTTACTAGTTAAGGAAAGGGAAAAGGAATTAATGCTGTAGGTGCTGATGAAATCACCAAGAAAAATAGACTGCCCTCTGGTGGCTGCACTCTTGTCCTTTATATACTACTTTACATGTTTGTACCTATTGTACTCTAATCTAGATTTCCATGAGGATACCATATAGATTAGGAGTGGAAAAGAAAACATACAGAAGAATGCAAGATGATACATGAATGGAATGATGGCATAAGATAATGTTAGAGTCATGGATGATGCATGAAGGAAATACAACCCTTCTGAAAGAATCTGGAATGCATACAATGATGTACTGTTTAAATAAAAAGGGTTTGCATGTCAATAGAGAGTTTTCAAGAGAAGTACAGAGTTTAGGTTGAACTCTTATGTTTCTGTGCTTTCAAGTTTCTGAGTTTCGAGTTTCCATGATTTCAGAATGCTTCTGAGGTTTCAAGGTTTCAAGTCTGAAAGCATCACTTCCAGTGTGTACACAGCATCAGATGAAACAGAGAGGTGAGACTTAACTAAATACAGAACAAAAGACATACATAAGAGAATCTATGAGAGGTCCAGAGTTGTGGAGATGCATAATTGATGAGGGATCACTGGAGGGACAAGTGAAGTTGGGGTCCAGAGGTTGAAGTTGGCTCAGTTGGATTCCGGGATGTATCAGGGACTTGGAAAAGTGGATGGATGATGTCCAATGGAATAACCTCAGAGGGAGATATGACAAAGATATCTATGAGAACCTGATATTGGATTGCATGTTCTCAATTGGCAATAGAGGATATAAAGAGGAAAAGAAAAGAAAAGCAATAGGAGAGGGCAGAGAAAAAAAGATACTTCCAACTATAAATTGTTAAAATAAAATGCCAACAACAAACCTCTGGAAATAATGGATTATCTACTATGAAATGTTTTATTAATTTCTATTTGTAGTCTATTGAGATTTTCTTGGAAATGTTTAGAAATTGGACATTGAGATTGATCCCAACTCTTATGGTACTCATGTCTTTCATTGTGGTGGGTGTCAGTGGCTTATGCAAGAATGCAAGAAAACTATTAAGGAAATCTGGGGGTGGGAAGGATGGAGCACTGAATTTACTTACATGACCATTACCAAGTATCTTGTTTCTTGTTCTGACCAACCTAGCTTTGCTAGAGCCAATTTTCATAATCCATACTATGTGCAACTTACAGCTGATTGTCCAACATGGCATAGATCTTGTGCTTGTTCTAGATCCAGATAAATCATCTACTTTTACCATCAAGTTCTTTTGTTAGTGTTTTTTTTTTCACACTGTCAATATGTATATGTCATTATATTATCTGTCTTATTGCATATATTCTTAGTGGTATTCAATTAGGCTATACTTAATATATGCTTGATATATGATTTGTTTAGTAAGCTATTATATATATACAATGAAATTTTGTTAAAACACTATTTACATTAGACTGAAAAAGATTTTCTTTGGCCATAGTAGTATCTATGTATAAATATACACCATGCCTTACCTTCAATCTGCCACACCCATTTCACTACCTCCGAAACAATACAACACTTCAACCAGTTTTTTTTTTACATATTTTAGTTCTCATATTATATCATTGTTTGTGAAGTTAAACAAATAAAAAAGATGCAGTAGTTCTTTTGATTGTGAAATTTACCTTGTCATGCAAATGTAACTTGAAGAGTGAATGCTTGGAGTTCAAAATGCTATAGCTGATTCAAATGGGCATGGCAAATTTGTTTAATATGTTTACTGGTGATGGCAGCTGTAAAGAAGGCCCATATATTGCACAGTTACATTGATACATTGCATTAATTATGAAATTGAAACCTGAATCTTTGACTGTTCTCTCTCAGGCTGCAAAAGAAGGATGACCTTGTTGCACTTGATCACTTTTTAGCTAACTAGCTCTAGCTAGCTCTCAATAGCAAGTTCCAGCAAGGTCCCCCATTCCATAGCTCCATAGCAAAGATATGGAAAATGTAACACAATATTTTCAATATTAATATAAGTTGAAAATTTTGTCAGACAATCTTTATATATATTGAGCTTCTGTGCAAATTTTGAATCTAATATATACAGATATGATAGCAGGGTAATCAAAGACATTTTGATGAAAGACACTGTTTGACTGATTCCCTCACTTCCAGTGAAAGGTAGTTCATCTGAACTTACAGTTATCAAGGACTATATTATCAAAAATTCTACTCCAGTAAATAAAGATCAATTCTGAAGTCCTTTCAGCAGTTTGAGAAAATGCATGATGGGTACCATTAATTTCACATGAATATTAGACTCAGAGCCTGTAGCACTGCCACCATCTCTATCAATATGCTCACTTATTTCACCTGGACCATCAAGCCTTCTGAACACTGTTACATTACATCTAGTATTATATTCTTTCATGTCACATACACTCCATACCACTTATTCTTTTAACACACCATATATCCATTTCGCAATTACCCACAATCATATGATAATGGATATACACAGTCCTCACAACTTGAATAGTATATATATAGATTGTTTTCTGGCATTTAAGCCAACTATGAAGTTTGAATTCTGTGATGTGACAATTTGTGACTACTTCACCATTTTTGAGGTGGTGAAATGGATGGCAGATAAGAAAGAAGGCATAGTACAGTGACCCCAAAAACCATTCCAATATTTAATGTCAACACAGTACATAGAGTATCCTGCAATCCTGCATGGAAATTCTGCTTAGCTTTGGTTGGACCAAACAAAGTACAAACTATTGGCTACAAATGGGTCTCTGGATCATATTATTTAACCCGAAGTCCATGAAGATATGACCATATTAAAGCAGCAATAACATTGCAACAATTTTGCATCTTTTAAGAGATAAAGCAGAATCACTTTGAAAGGAAAAGATATTTTGTCTCACTTACATAAACAAACAATATGTATGAGTTTCAAATTCTTCACATGCTGCTTTGCTTTCAACTTTTACTGTCATGAAATCTCTTTCTGCTACTCAAAAGGTCAATATCCTCTCTATGCTTTATGCCGGCCAGTCTGCCCACTCTATTGCTTATGCTACTGGTCTTCATGTGTTTACCATATCCAGACTTTGCTTCAAAGAGAGTCCTAAGCTTCAAAGATCTACTGGATGTCACCATCCAAGCTTCCTTCTACTAATATGCATTATGCTATTTGTCTAACCTTTTTTAAAAATGCAGAGAATGCTGTTCAAGTAACAAAAGCTCTTATCCAGCTTGTTCAGGAGCCTCTGTCTACCACCACAATGTGTTTCCACTTGAAGAAAAGTAACATAAAGGCTGTAGTGAAGTCTAAATGCCCCTTCTTTCAGCCAGACATTGTAAACCTCATTTGGATTCTGTCTATGCTCATAGAGATCGTTATTGATGGTTGGAGGAAGGTCATATGGTTTAATGAGACCAAAATCAATTGCCTGGGATCAGATGAGCACAAATGGGCTTGGAAAAGGTCAGCAGAAGGGCTTAGTAATAGGCTGGTTGAGGAAACAGTCAATTATGGAGATGATTCTGTGATGATGTGGGGCAGCATGGGTTAGGATGGCATTGAATATGCTACCAAGATTGATGGTAGAATGGATGGGGACCTATACCTTCAAATTTGGAACATAGAATGGCAAGAAACCATGCAGTACTATGGTCTTCATTCTCCTGACATCATTTTTCAACAGAACAATAACCTCAAGCATACTTGCAAGAAGGTCAAGGAGTGGTTAGAGGAGCAGGATTTTAGAATCATGGTAAGGTCTGCATAGTCTCCTGACCTTGACTCCATTGAGCATATCTGGAGTTATCTTAAAAGCAGGCCAGCAGAGCATTAGCACTCTTCTAAAGGAATTTTGAGAGTTGTGGGAAAGGATTCAGGAGAAATGGAATAAAATACCAGCTGAAGACTGCCAAAAGCTGATTGAGAGTATGTCTAGAAGGATTGAGGCAGTGAAGGCAAATGTAGACTATACCAAGTATTAAATACCCCCTGTTATGCTTTTCTCAGGTAGAGGATGAGTATAGCCCCTAAAAAGGGTCTAGAGTACTAAGAATGAGGGAGAGCAGAGTGAGCCACTCTATGAGGATGAACAACAAGGGTTTGATGTGAAGATGGCATTATTCTTGCCCTGTCTCTACCATCAATGTCAAAGAAAACTTAGGACTCAGTGATCTAATGTCACTAAGAAACAAGAGGATAACTGAACAGCATAGCTTCAAAAGTGCTATGAAGTTTTAGAGCGTCAAGGGTTGCTGCTGAGGTGCTAAGTACTAGGAATGGGGAATGAGGCTAAAACTCAGTGTATTGAGGTACATGAAGGGAAGATCTAGCTTAGAGAACATGTGACATGACAAATACAGTATATATGGTGGTGGGCAATTCCCACCAACAACGCATGATGCTTATATAAGCCAAAATCCCCTAAAACAGCCCAAAACTTGAAACTGTCACATTTCTCGTCCACACCACCTGTTGATGTACTTTCTATTATGGTGTAAACATCTATACAGTATGGATTATGAATGCTATTGTTAGTAAACATTAGTTGGACGAGTAGATGTTGTTGTATGTGCAGTATGTTTGAATGTGTGACTATTTATCTCTATCATATCTTGTCGAGTTCAGCATCGAAAGGGATCTCCTCACATCTAGAACATAATTCATGGCAGCAGGAGAGTCGGAGTACAAGTGCACAACAATTAGCTTTATTCTTGAGCTGAGATTTGGCTGGAATCTTCTTTTCGACACCAAGGCGGCGATACAACTCAATCTGGTCATTGAGTTCCGGGTTCCGCATGCCATTGAGGGAGTCTATGTCATGTATGAGTTGGACTGAAGCAAAATAGTTGTCCTTTTCAGCCCGTGCAGTGGCCTTCTCATCAGCTTTCTTCTGTGCTGCAGTGGCAATATCTCGTTTGTAGTGGATGAGTTCTTCTTGGCGCAGCTTCTCCGTATGACCTGCATCAATATGGCAGGCCTCTTGACGGATATGCGCATGGTCTTCATGGTAGTTTGGCTGGAAGAGGATGGGCAGCCAGGTTGTTGTTTTCCTTGTTGTGCCGTTTTATTCGTGCGAGCTCGAGTTGCTTCTTTCGAGCTGCAGAGACCCTTTTTTTTAGCCCATCCCGTAGTAGTTGACGCCCCATGATAAGAAATCAATTGTGTGTTATTAAAATAAGATAATAGATGAATTAAAGTGGCGAATATGGCGACGTGCAGACAGACGTGCCATGCACGTTTTTGAAAATTCGCGCTTGTGGCTGAAGACTTGCATGAGATAGGGGCTGTAACTTTGCGAGAGCTAAGCAGGCACATCGCACGGTCGAATCACTTCGCTCTCAGCAATAAAATTCATCTACTCTGTAGGCACTACAAGGTTATCAGTGCGGATTTTTTTACTTTCGCCCTGAATCTAATATACCGGTTTGTCGGACATGATATCTATGTACACAGGCCCTAAGTCAAAATTCTGTTCTGATAACATGACAGGTGTATAGCTCATGCACAATTCCCTCAGCCAAGATGATGTCTGAATGTGAGTATTTCTGCCTGCAAGTGACGGTTTCAGGCCTGCATGCCCATACTGGCTATGGGGTGGCATGGGAGTGCGCACGCCCGCTTCGCGGGCATTGCGCACCACCAGTATATATAGACATATGGTGAATTCAGGGCAGGTTAGGAAGGAATCACTGATGAAGCCAATGGAATCATGTGGAATGCAATGAGAATGGATGATGAGTGATGGTATCATAGTTAGTGATGAAAAGAAAAGAACATTCAAGTTGAAACTGATACCCATATGTAAGTATAAAGCATGTGACTAAAGAAAAAAGGGGCAAATAATAACATTATTCCCTGAGTATGTCTGAGACAGCATGAAAGAACTCAGAAATCATGGTATTGCCCACCTCCAAGGGAGCCAGTCATGTTCATCATCCCTTCAATGCCCCCTTAATAGTAAAGGTGCAAAACTATTGCAATGGTATTCCTGAATTAATATGGTCATATCTTCACAGAATCTGGGTCAAATCACATGATCCTGATATCAATTTGTAGTCAAGGGTTTATAATTTGTTTAGTTCCATCAACACTAAGTGAAATTCCCATGTGATATTGCAGAGTACTTTATGCACTGTGTTGAGGGGAAACATTGCAATGCTGTAGGAAACCAAAGTTTGCTACAGTGATATCCTGAGCTTTCCCATCACCCTATAGCACCTATCCTGCGCTCCGGGAAAACCTGTGATCATTCCACTGTCATTTAACCCAATCTAGGTCAATCCAGTTGAGATTCAAAGGTCAGTTTTCAGCTCAATTTTCTGGACCCAAGTTTCCGCACAATGGACCCAGTTTTTCCACACCTTGGGTCACATTCCCACAATCCGGTTTTTGTTGCTTTTCATGTTTTCTTTACTGTACATCATTTGACTATGTCTAAATTGACTTTTGTATGTAGGATTAGTTCCTAGATAGTGTACAATCCACCACCATTGATTCTAAGCCTTTACATATGTATGTCCAGTTTCCTCCTCTTTTTCCTACATTTTTCCTCAGCTTTTTCTAGCCCTCAGATTTCCTAGCCCTACTGAATGGGAGAAAGCCAGACTCTTCTTTTCTAGTGTCTTGTGAATGATTGGTAAGCCTTTTCTACATTTCATTTCATTTCACTTTCCTCTTTTTGCAATTCCCTTATATATCTGTGAATTGTTTTGTGGTTTCAATATAGAATAGTTCAACTTCTTTGAAATCGATGGCTGCTTGGATGTAGTGGTCACCCTTTTTAACATGTTTTGTGTGACCTTCCTGTATAGGATTTGATGCCAGAAACATAGCACCCTGATTGTCCACACATAGGGAAATTGACTTGAGTGGAAAGCCTAGTTCTTCAAACAGGATTCTCATCCAGACTATTTACTTTGCCACTTATGTTATTCCACAGTATTCGGCTTCAGTGGATGACAGTCTAACATGTTTTTGTCATCTTAAAAGCCATGAGATCATTTCATTTGCTAGGAATATGGCATACCACTGGTAAATCTTCACGTTTCTACATCTCCAGCACAGTATATGTCAGAGTATTCTATAACAACATTTAGAGGTCTTTTTTAGAGTATTTCATAAAGAGTGTCATTGTTGAAGAAACATAGCAAAATATCCAGATCACCTTCTGGAGATGTTCTTCTGTTGGGTTTACAGAGCACTGTAAAGTTTTGATCACTGCAAATGCAATGTCTGGTCTTGTTTCAAGCATTAGGAAGAGAAGTGAGTGTATTACAGATCAAAAGAGGATTTGAGTCTTGGGATAAGGTTTTTGCTGCATAGATGGCATAGGACTATATTCTGAGGGTAAAGGTGTTGAAACTGTTTTGCAGTTTTCTTGACCAGAGCATTTGATAACCTTTTCAGCATAGGTTATTCGGTCATGAACAATAGTTTATTTGAATTGATCTCTTGTTATCCTCATGGATAGATATTCTCTTGCATCTCCAAGATCTTTACATTCCCATCTGTTTATGAAATATTCCTTTTCTTTGAGGACTAGTGCTTTATAACTATCCATGAAGCGTGCATCATCAACATACATCACAATGATGATTAAGATCTTTCCTTTCTTCTATAGGTAAACTCCGATATCAGCATACAGCCTTTGATGGCTGAATTTGATAAGAGAAGCATGGAGTGCCTTGTTCCATTGGAGTGCGGCTTGTTTTAGTTCATATATGCCTTTATTTAATAGACACACTTTGAAGGGATTCCTAGGATCTATGAAGCCTTTTGGTTGCATCATGTAGATATCTTCATCAAGATCTCCATATTGAAATGCTGTTTTGACATCTAATGTTGATATTTTCCTATTATATGGTGCTACTAAAGCTAGAAGAAAACTGACTGTCTCAAAAGTGACAGGTGAAAAGGTACCTCCATAGTCCACACCAATTATTTTCTGTTTGATCTGTAAGTCCTCCTTGAAATAGAACATGCTTTCTTTTACTTTTCTATCTTTTCTCCTGTTGTATACTACAGGCGCTTGTCGTCCTCCTTCTGTCTGATTAGAAGGGTCTCTGCCTTCTGGCAGGTTGTCTGTGTGATAAAGCAGGATAGAATGTGAGAGTACATTTTGAGATAAGATAGGGCCTACTTATGAGCATAGGCTCTTCTGGAAGTGAAATTATTGAGGTGCAGGCGGTGCTGTGTGGAGAGAATTTCATACTTGAGATTGTGCATGGCTCAAGCAGATTCGGCTTTGATTATTTCCAGCAAGTTTAAGCTTGTTGAAGAGAGTGCAGACATGATTGATGTTCTTTGTGACCTGTTCAACATTGTCAGTTCGAAGGCTAAATTGTGCTGCAGTTTGAGATGCCTGGTAAAGATTCTGAAGAGTGATCCAGGAATTATGGGTCTTGGATTTTATGATGTCATTGGAATCTGTTCCAGTGCCTTCTATGATGTAGTGAACATCATAGGTTGATAGTCTTGCAGTGATGTTGGCATCTATAGACATGCAAAGGTTTCCATAGACACTGTCATCGAGCAACACCAGTTTTCTCTGCTTGCTGAAATAGTGCCAACAGAGGTGCAAGTTCCTTCAGTAATTCCCCATAGATTATAGGCCTGAAGAAAGTTTTCCATTCTTTCTCTCCATTCTGGATAGTTCTTGTGACCAGTTAGAACAGGAATTCAACCCAAAAGTGTTTTATCAATGTGAAGAGTTGTAGGATCAGTGGGAATTTGAGCCATTTCAATTTTGGCTAAGAACAATGTTAGCAAAATGCTGATCTAAGACATTATCAAACATGTAATGGTTTAAAATAGCTTGAAAGTCTGTTCTTCCATCATTAGATTTTTGATCAGAGTTGTTTGATATTCCTGGTGTTCTGAACTGATCTGCTATTTCCAATTGTGGTTCAATTTCAGTTAGATTCATGATCTCATGTGTTTTAGGTTTCTGAGTTGCATCATGTGAAGAAAGTAGGTGCTCTTTGACTTCTGCAACAAATTGTTCCTCATAGGTTAAACCTTGCCTTCTTCAAGTATTTTATTCTTCTTTCCCACTTCAGTTCTCAATCTCTCCTGTTTTTCCATTCCTTTGTTCTAAGTTTTTTGTATCTTGTTTGATTCATGGGACTAGATGTTTTTGTAACTCGATATCATTTTAGCATCAGTCTCGGTGATATTGCTTCTAAGTTTGTATAGTAGATCTCTGCAAAGAAATGTGGGTTTCAAAATACATCATTGGAAAGTATTCCAGGTCGAATCAAGACATTTTGAAATGAACAATTGTCATAAGGAATAGAAGATTGAAGGAGGTGTACATTTCAACTGGGATTGCAATGATTTATTTGAACAACCTTCAATCCAAACTGGTGAGCTCAGATTTGACAAGTTTGATGATAATATTGAACTGGAAATGCTGAACCTGCTCCTTTATAAATATCTGCCAGAGGTTCTTAAATGTAAGTCCAGCTATTGATCCCTTCACAGTCTGACATCCACCTGGTCTTGATTTATTGAATCCTGAGTGGATAAATCAGCCTCTGAGTCAGGAAGTTCACATTCACCGGATGAATGTACGAATGAGAAAATGAAAAGACTTTCAGATATGGGACCATCAGGAAGTCTCCCTTGTGCCAAACTCTGAAAATGATGTAATCTGGGTGAAGGTAAAGAGGGAGCTCAACCAAGCTGAGAGGAACTCGGTATTCAACTTGTCACAGTGGATTGGTTCAGTAATACTATTGAAGGAAGGTTGGTTGGTTCAAATCTGGCTGTACCCAGTCTTATCCCATTTTCAAGACATATTCTTTTTTGACCTAAGCTATCTGCCATTGCCTTAGATACATTCGATGTTGGAACTTGTTGTGGTCCATCATCTCTTGACCTGGAAGGCCCAAAAATCAGTGCAGATTAAGATTCACAGGGACTCCATCATCCATTAAAAATATGTGGAAGAACCAGGATTGTTTTCAGGTGAAAGTTTGGAATGTCTGGGCAAAGGTAGTTGAAGCAGAAGAGGATGGAAAGATGACAAATATAGAAGAGGAAATTCAGCATAGCGACCTAGTATGAGGTATTGCTGATCAAGGTGTGAGAAGAGGTGTTCTGGGATGAGAATGAAGGGATATTCTTGATGGGCTAATAAAGTATCATGAGGACCCCTTCTTTGGATAATTTGATCATCATTTTCAGCGCAGACATGAGCTTTGGCTCGCAGAAAGTAGTGGTTGCACCAGATGCAATGCAACTTCTTTGGCACTCCTGGATATACCTCTGTGACATCACTGATCTCAACCACTTGATAAAATGATTTGATTATATGGAGATCAAGAGAATCTTCTGTAGATCTCCTGACAACCAGAGTATTTTAATTAAAGTTACAGTGGTGGACTTGTCCTCTTTCTCAAAGAATAGTAGACCCAATACAAGGAGCAAAAAGCAAAACTCCAGAAAACACCAAGTCTGATAAGCAGGTAGTTTTTTTTTTTCAAAATGGGAATCAATCTGCAAGTAGGTATTGATAGAAGCACCTTTTTGTGCAGTCAGGTCCAAGTTGATAATCCTTATCTTTAGCTCTTCTGATAAAGCTTTGCAGAGTAAGGAAGTTTTGAGATCCTCTTGTGTAATCAGGTCCACCAAATAAATTTTCTTCGAAAGGAAGTATTGGAGCAGATGTAACAGGAATAGATGGTTGTTGCAAAGGGGGTGACTCAAGCCTTGGAGGACTATGAGGCAACAGTTCCAGAAACTCTGTTTGCTGATGTAGAATGTAAACTTTCTCTGCTAAGATGTTTTGTATGACCTGAACAAGAGTGCATATGGAGGTTGTAGAAAAATGATGGGAGTAATGTGATAGATTGGAATTAAAATTTTGGGATCTTGGATGATTTGAACAACTGGATGTATGCAGATATTCAGAAGGTATTTCTGGATTTTTTTGGTGACTAATTAAAGTCTTGGAATTTCCACAACCAGGATGTGAACATTCTTGACTTCGTGGAAGGTTAGCCCCCTCATCATTGGGTTCTAATTCCATTCTATGAAAGCTACAACTGAGGATTGTAACCTTGCCTTCAAAGATAGTGGCTTAGAACAGGGATCAGTGTTCATTATCAGTGAAATCTATTAAGAGGCAGGTGATATCTCTCTACAAATTTCATAAAGCCTGTCAGTTACCTGTAGGCTTGTCCCAAAGCGATGCCAAAGCATGCTATGAAGATGGAAAGAGCATCAAAAAACCCAAAAACAATAACTCTGTCTCTTCATGAGGCAGGAGCATGAGACATGATGAAATATTTCAAAAGATAAAAGCCAGCTTGCTCACTACATCTAGGCAGGGCTCATAACCTAACCGAAGGATACAAGGGCACTCCAGTTGCACATGGCAGAGAAGGGAGAGGTGAGCTGAGAATACTCACCAAGACAGGGACTAAGGTTATTGTGGCCAAGTTTCACTTAGTCAAGATTTAATGTGATCAACCCTTGTGAGCTTCTTTGAAGCTTGATCTCAAGGGAAAATAAATCTTGTTATTAATTACATCACAGTTCCTATCATCATTAAATTCATCCAGGAATCTGTATGTACTTGTGTGTAGTGTAACTAGAACAAGGTCACTGATGTCAGAATGACATCAGAGGATCTGTCATGCTGCTTCACCTATTTTAAATTGATGGAGTTGAGTCTGGATCGACCCAACACAGCAGTTGTTGAGCTTGGAAAGCTTCAGACTGATGACATCATAAGTGAGTCATAAAGACTGCATCTAGATCGTCATGTGGTCGATCCTGAAGTGTAATTAAGTTTATACTTTAATTAGGTTTGACTGATGCGTCAGTCAAGCCTAATGGTTGACCTATATCTTTATAGTGTGTTACCACTACTGTCTGCCTGTATTAACAGAGCACAAGACCTAGTGTTTGATTCACAGAATCACAACACTGCTTCTCACTAGAATGTTCCATGCTTGAAGGATATGTAATGAGTTTCAAAGCCTTTATGTTTCCTTGAAACTTGACGTTTTCCAGATTCTTGGTGAAGATATCTTTGAACTGTTTTGTGGTTTCAATATTTCAACTTATTTGAACTGAATGGCTTCTCAGATGTAGTCATTATCCTTTCTGACATGTTTTGTGTGACCTTCCTGTACAGAATTTGATGCCAGAAACATAGCACCTTGATTGTCCACGCATAGATGAATTGGCTTGAGTGGAAAGCCTAGTTCTTCAAACAGGAATCAAATCCAGACTATTTGCTTTGCCACTTCAGTGGAAGAGAGTCTAACACATTTTCGTCACCTTGAAAGCCATGAGACCATTCCATTTGCAAGGAATATAACATATTCAGTGGTGGATCTTGATGTTTCTACATCTCTAACCCAGTCAGTGGAAGAGTATGCTATAAGACCATTCTGATGACCATTTGCAGAGTATTTGATGCACAGATTCTTTGTTGAAGAAACATAGTGAACTATCCAGATCACCTTCCATAAATGTTCTTCTGTTGGATTTGCAGAGAATTGTGACATTTTGATTACTGCAAATGCAATGTCTGGTCTTGATCCAAGCATTAGGAAAAGAAGTGAGCCTAATACAGATCAAAATAGGCTTTGAATCTTGAGATCAGGTTTATCCTGTGTTGGTGGTATAGGATTATATCCAGAGGGTAAAGAAGTTGTAGCTGTTTTGCAGTTCTCTTTACCAAAGCATTTGATGATTTTTTTCAACATAGGTTATTTGATCAAGGACAAGAGTTTTCTTGATTCAATCTCTTGTTATCCTCATGGATAGGTATTCCTTTGCATCTCCAAGATCTTTGCATTACCATCTCTTCATCAAACATTCCTTTCCTTTGAGGAATAGTGTTTTATCACCATCCATGAAAAGTGCATCATCAATGTATATCACAATGATGATGAAGATCTTTCCTTTCTTTTATATGTAAACTTCACTATCAGCATATAGCCTTTGATAGCCAAATTTGATAAGAGAAGCATGGAGTACCATGTTCCATTGAAGCACAGCTTGCTGTGGTCCATATATGACTTTATTTAACAGACAGACAGGGATTTCTGGGATCTATGAAGCCTTCTGGTTGCATTATGTAGATATCTTCATCAAGATCTCCACATAGAAACCTTATTTTTAGGTCTAGCACTATATTTTCCAATAATGTAGTGCTGCTCAAGCTAGAAGGAATCTGACTGTCTCAAATCATGTGACAGGTGAAAGGATATCTTCATAGTTCACACTGAAGATTTGTGTGAAGCCTTTTGCAATGTATCTTGCTTTTACATGGTTGCCTGTTCTGATAGCAAAACTCAATCTTCCTTTCACTGGTTGATGGTTCCTGGGCAAATCTACAAGCTTTCAGACTTTTCTATCATGTAGAGATTTTATTTCATCTTCGCATGCAGTCTGCCATGCTTCCTGTTATTCTTGTAGTACCTTGGGGATGTCTTTGTAGTGTATTGGGACTTTTCAATCACCAAATCCTGTTACTGCTGCTGCCAATAGTTCATTTATCTAACCTTGTGACATAACCTGTCTGTTTTGTCTGAAGTTTGACACTTGTTTGACTGAATGTTGAGCAAGTAAGCTGGACAATGATTCATACAGTTGTACCAGACCTTCTTGATTGGTTGGTTCTTCCATTTCTTTATCATGAGCTTGTTCTTTTTGAACTTACTTCTCCTGAATTTGTACATTCTATTGAATAGGGGTTTGAATTGAAGCCCTAATTCCCTGTCATTCTATCTGAATAGGAGTGAGTTCTCTATAAGCAGTCTGGTTGAACCCTTCTTTAAATCATTCTTGATATCTTCAAACTGGTTCTTGAGGAGACCTGAAGGTTTGTTCACATTCTCTCCTAGTAGGTTGACATTGATGAGGACATGCTCTGAATATTACAAGAGATTCATCTTCAGTTTGCCTTGGTGGCATGCAGTCTCTTTTCCTTATCAAATCAGATTCTTCTGATTCAGTTACTTCTTGTTGTGGAAGTAATTTTTGTTTCACTTTCTGTCTATCTACATCTTTATTTGATGGTGAACCTTGGGAATCTACTTTCTTCCACTTCTATCCCATCTCACTCTGAGTACAAGCTGTAATCTACACATGATGTAGATAGGACCACAACCCACTCCACTGCTGAATATGTGGTCATTTACCATTATAAATTAGGATAATGTTGCTTCTGCTAGATAGTGCATGATCAGCTGTACCTGCTTTATAATACACCAGGCACAGAGAGCACAGTAGACTCTTCTGGTTCATATGATCACTGGTTAATGTCATGCAGTTTCACTTGACATATCAAGTCACTAAAGCCAGGCTGGAATCCAGTTCCTCCACTTTCAATGACTTCTCAGTTGGATATCTGAGTAGATACTCCCCTTCTGAACCCATTGCAGTCTTTCATGCAGGCCTCACAGGTAGCTGGGTAATCTCTGAGTTCATGAATGAACAAGCAGCCAATGACACACTTGAACAAAATGATAACTCTCCTGAAACTGCCTATGTTGTCCCTCTGAAGCACATTGAACAACTCTTTGTAGACTCATCAAATGGGATCTATGTGACAGTTTTCCCAACAAACCAATTCCCCTTGGACATGGAATTTGATGAAGCCCAGAATATGAGGCTACTACAAGATGGTAACCACTACATTGTCACTGAAAACTACCCAGATGGACAAGAATTCTTCAACGAGGCTATCAGACAACCCAATGGATACTTCAAGGATCTTTACTCTATGATATTGGAACAGATATACTATGAAGACCTTATTATCATCCTTTGAAAATCCCTCTATCCAGGTGACAGGGCAGAGATATTGAAGCTTTACAGGCAATTTGGTGAACATTCGAGTGAAATACCCCTCTGTTCAGACTGGATCTACTTGGAGTCACAACCCCAATGATGAATCCAGGAGGCTGACCAGTCACTGTGGGAACAGGCAGTTGCCCCAGGACAAACTACATGGAGAATTATGTTCAGATTCCATGAATACTGCCATGACAGGGAACTTCTACTCATTCCAGAAAATCCTTGTCACCCCTCTTGAGTGGACCTTTGCAGTGGCCAAAAATAATCCCCCCACACTGATATTGGCTGGTAACAGAGCCAATCAACCTAGAATTGCTCATGAAACCAAAACTCCAAACCTGGTATGGGAAAAGCACTCAGGGTTTTCAACAGCTTGTATTCTATACCTTGAAGAAGATCAGGAAGTTCTGCCAAGTGTATGAGAGCCAACTCCACTCCCATGAAAAGGCATTTCTCCAGAAACATCAGTACTCCTGAAAACTTCTGAAGTGCAGGTGCTACTTGACTACATCAGGAACTTCAACCAAGAGGCTACCATTAAATGAACTGTTGGAAAACGACTCCTGTGCCAAGAACTTGACAAGAAAGAAGATATCACATATAATAACTTTGTCAGGAGACATCCATACAAGAAGCAACAATACAACCATATCCTCTACCTGTTCCTACCTTCTCTCTCTCTTGAAGAGCCAGAAATCCATATCAATCCAATGAGAAATACTATTCTGCAGAAGAGACCAGATAATCTGAACCAAAGATGTTATGACTCCAGGAACTTGAGAGCCAAGTCAATGCCCTTCTGGGTCAAATGGCACACCTCCAACAAGAGCTCAATGTCAAAAAAGTGATGAGCACCTCGGTCTCCAAGAAAGTCAAGATTGTTTCAGACTCTGGAATTTTTGATGGAAACTACCAGAAACTTGAACAGTAAATAATGGCCATGGACATCTACATCAGCATCATTCGCAAAAAATCATTTCCAACCCCCCAGGAACAAATGATCACCTATCTCTCCAGAATAGAAATAAAGTCTGGAGAGAAAGACAGATACAATGTGGGGCTTTGGACAAGACAATGGCTTCAAACAATGGCAAGAGCTGGTATATGAAAAGACAAAGATGAAATTGTCTGAATGATTCAAGCCCACTTCTGACCCAGGAATATGAAAGATATAATACCGGAACAACTTGAAAACATGAAGCAAGGGAAGAGAGAATGGATCAAACACTTCTTCACATGATTTGGAGGGATATATGATCTCAGCCTGATTGAAGATGCACAAGACTGTCATATCCTAGAGAAAGCAGTGAATCTGGAAATTCTCAAACATGTGTTTATCTTGGAAATATGCGAAATGATGGTTGAGGACTACAAGACCAAACTCAAAAGTGTTAGCAACCAAATGGAAGCCTTTGATATCACTACCAGAACCCTTCTGGTTCAAGGAGGGACTCTTATGTGATGGACATCAATCTCCTACAGGAAGAGAATATCAATTATAATATTAATCACCTCCACTGCCCCTGCTGCTTCAATTGCAGAGACCAGAAATACCAGGTCAAGGATTGCAAGAAATCCAAGAAGCCTTGCCCTGAGTGCAAATTCCTTGAAGGAGGTCACTCCAAGAGTTGTTCCAAGAAGAAATCACTGAGGTCCTGTGCTATGGAGATCAGCAGTGAAACTGACATGACATTCACAGGGGATGTCCTGATATTACTGCAAGTCCTCAAAGAAATGAACTTCAATGGACTCAAAGCCTTCTTCTATGACATGAAGGAAATGGAAGACAAGAAGGCTTTAAAAGAGTAAGCTCCAAGGTCGGACTGGAAACCAAGGAGCATAACAGACTAGCTACTGAGAATCATTTTTCCTATTTAAATGTTGAACCATGTAACAGTAATGACAAACCATCATCTACCAAGACTGGGTCTTTTGCTAGCCAGAAGCTTGCCACATGGGAATGTGGCCTTAATTCAGTCATCACCAAAAAACATCACTGAAGGAAAATGATCATTCTGAAAAAACCCAGCACCCCACCAAGAGGAATGGGATGGGACTCAGAAGTAGACTTCTGAGCACTATGCCAGCATTCCCACAGAACTACAATAAATCACCCAATGCCTCAGAGATGAGACCTGGGTACCCATCACCATTAC